>VZRQ01002392.1:129673-261734 GCA_013397975.1 Machaerirhynchus nigripectus | reverse complement strand
CGGCAGCAGTGCGGGGGGAGCGCTCCCCGCCGCCCGCTCCGCCCTGCCCGCCCCGCCGGGACCGCGGGGAAGCGGCTCCCCCCTGGCAAGGGCAGCGCTGGGGCTCCCCCGGCCCCCTGACCCTCACCGGCCCTGGCGGAGGTCGGGATCCTGCCCGCCTCCGCTGGCATCCCCCGTAAAGATGGCTGGGCATGGGAAGGAGTTAATGTTCCACACACCTGTACGGGGAAACAATGGAGCCGTACGGGGGCAATGGCCATGAACTAAAACACGAGAAGTTTCACCTCAACAAGAGGGAGAACTTCTTTACGCTGAGGGTGGCAGAGCACTGGAACAGGCTGCCCACGGACGTCATGGACTCTCCCTCTCTGGAGACGTTCCAAGCCCACCAGGACATGTTCCTGTGTCATCTGCTCCAGGTGACCCTGCCTTGGCAGGGAGGTTGAACAAGGTGATCTCCAGACGTCCCTTCCAGCCCTAAAAATTCTGGGATTCTGTGAAACCAGTTCACGCTATCGAAGTTTTGTCCTGAAACATTTGCCAGCTGAGTGGATCCTCCCTGTGGCCTCCTCAGCAATGGTTTGTGTACCAATGCTTTCTCCACAGAAAATTACTGGCTATTCCAAAGGATTTAATGAGACCTCAGGTAAACACCTCTGTGAGTTTACCTGGGAGACATCCACATGAGTGACATGTTCATCCTCCACCTCCTATTCCCAAATCACTCCATGCAAGTGGGACCATCAGTCCAGGCTGCCAGGAGAGATCAGGAATCTCAAGCACATGGAGTCCCTGATGATTCACAGGCTCTCCTTTTCTCATAAACTCACTGTGGCAATACTCAGCCTTTAACTCAGCAGTCACAGACACCAAGGTAACACAGCACAGGTGCCGTGTCTCCAGGCAGGGGATGTGGTTTTGGCCAGGACAGCCAGCTCCATGCCACACCAAGTGATGTTGGTCCCAGCCCCCTCTGTCACCCAAACATCTATTTTATTCCTCCCTGAAGTTTCAGATTCCCCCAGCCTTCTTCACACTTCAGGTAAACAGCTCTAACTATACCTGACATGCTTCATCTCTGGCTTTAACCGGACTGAAACACACTTGAGGTACTTAAAAAGAGTAAAAATTGTAGTACATGAAATGGCTTTGCCATGGAGCAGAAACGTAAATAACAAAAGTCCGCAGAGAACAGACTAAGCCTGGCAGGGTGGAGACCTTCCTCCTTGCTCACTTCCAAGACTTGGGGCAGGGGCGCTGGGTGGACCTCTCGGGGGGAACAAGGGGCACTTACAGACAGCTGCAGACAACTCTTACCCTATCAGTTTTGCTCTGTGGGAAAAGCATGAACATCTGTGCTGGAAAAAAATATCATTGCTTCTAGAACTGGTGCAAAGTCACCTCCTTTCCTTTGTGGTTAATGTTGGTGACTTAGATGCAAAAAAGGGCAATACTTGATTCAGAAAACAGAAATTTCAAAAAATGTATTGATACTGGATGGTCTTTTCAAGCATTTCTGCTCTTGAGGTCTGTTACATGACCGTTTCTGTCTTGCAGGAGAGTGGTTTCACTAAGCCAAAATGTCCTTTTACCTCAGAAAAATCAATTTTGACAACATTGAGAGAAATCTGAGCACTAAAAGGGGAGAAAGAAAAAAGGAGGGAAAAACGTTCTGTGGAAAGGACAAGATGAGAAATGAAAGTGCTGAAACATAAATTAGTATATTCTCATGGGTTATGCAAACCATCTGGCTTTAAAAGCTAGTAGTGGGAACAAGGAAAAAGGTCATCAGAATTAGCAGAGAACTGCAAAACAACTGAAGGTAAGAAAGGAGCAAATGGCAGGCACAGCAAGAGAACAAGTTGTACGTCAAAATACAAAATAGCAGTGATATTACTGGAAGTCGGTGCAGCTCTGCAAGGAATGATTTGCATAGTTCCTGTGAATTTATGATCAAATACTATGCAGATTTTAAAAGGAAATTAAAATTCTCATAGCCACTCTGTGCAGAGGATTAGCAAAATAGCGACATTTGTTCAAAAGCATTTGAAGCAATGTGAAAAATCAGGACAGAAAGGGCATTCATGGGAGACAGGAAGAAATCCTTGAATATAAAAATGCAGTAAAGACAGGAGTCAGGTGTCAAGGAAAGAGTAAAGAGTCAATCAGTAGGTGAATTAGGCATTTGGAGATAACTCAAGTAGCAGTTCTCAGGTCTGAGAAGTGCAAGGTATTCCCTACCTGGCTGTATTTTACAGTTTTATAGGAGGCTTCACCTAACAAAGATACACAGATCTGTCTTAAAGCCCCAGGAGCAGACAGATTGAAGGCATGTGTATTAGGTATAATGAATTTTGTTAATGAAGTGTAAAAACTGCAAGACTTGAGTCTGTGTGCAAATTAGATGAAAAATAGTATCCCAGTGTAAATAACATGTCACACGCAGCTTCCTTGCTGGTTCACAGTCATTTTATCAAGGCAATTATCAGTGCCAAGGTTTTCAATAGTTTGTATAATAAATTAAGCATCCATGTTTAGGTCTACCAACCTTGTGAGGTTGTTTTGGTTGTGGGTTTTCTTATCGTGTTTTCAATAATTTCTGAACTGTGGAAAAAGAAATCCTAAAGTGTGCAAGTCGTTTGTGAAAATTTCTAGAAAGACTAGAGACATTACTCCATTCCTGAAGTCAGGGATGTTGTGGGGATCAAACAGAACTGTAGGACTTCATAGTTTTGCAAAAGGGGTATCAGCAAATTATTTTTGTAAGGGCATATTTAAATCTTTTTGGTAAGGGATTCTAAAGATATTGAATGGTGTCTGAGAGGGTAGAATACCAGCGCTCCCTCGCTCATGTGTCTGGAGGTGAGTGTGAGGTTTCATGAAAGAATGACTTTGGAAATAATAGAACTGAAAATTTCAGCACAGTGAATAACACATTGAGGTTTAGCATGTCCTTAATTGCTGGAGTTAAGTCTTTTTATGATACCCATTTAGATGTGAAAAACATGCTAGGCAAAGTAAAAGGAGAGCTGGATAATCTATATGACTTTATGCATATGAAAGATTTACATCCTTATCCATGGCAACCACAGCCGAACAGGAGTTTTTCAAGGGAACATTTTTCTGTTTGAAAATGCTGTGTTGTCTGACTAAGGTTTTTCATTATAAATATACATGTTTTAATCAAAAATCCACTAGTAAGGGCTGGAAAAAAGATCCAGAAGGGGCCAGAAATGATCCCAGGATGGCTACTTAGCCCAGTAGCCAGGACATCTGTGTGGCCTGGTATTTTAAAGGTTCAGATGTTTTCTCTGGTTGATTCAAAGACATGAACTAACCACTGGATATTTAGGTCAGCCTCTCTCAATTTCACTGGCCTGTTCAAGATCATATTAAAAGAAAATGGCCCTGCTAGAAAAGACCTTGTAGGTAGTAGTTTAGCATGGAAGAGGCAAGAAGATCATTATAGGATTTCTTTTGTTGATTTAATACTGTTTTAGAATGAAATATTCTAAAGTAATAAGTAGTGAAAGTAGTGAAAGTAGTGAATTAATCAGCTGGGAATTGAATTTATGGTAGAATTTTTTAGAGATGTAAGAACAAAAAGTGCCAAAATTACCAAACATTGGTCATGTTGGTAATTACGTAATTACATTGGTAATTACGAACCAAACATTGATTGGGTGTGTAAAAGAAGCACAGGATTCAGTTAAAGCAAAACATTGCCAGAGAATAAGTTAGGCATAAAGATACACAAAGGGAAAATACTTTTAATACCTATAATTTTACAAATAATTGTGATATGAATAAAATGTAAACAGGATTTAAATAATACAGGATAGTTAGAGGCTAAGTATTAGAACTTACAACACAAAGGTAACATCTGAGTTTTACTGTGTACTTAGTTACTGAGGTCATGTTTGAAAGCCTTTGTAGGTTTGTTCTTTAATTACAAATGGGAATTATATTTATAAGCATAGGTACACCTGTGTGATTGTAGAACTGTGTATTTGTACCAGATAGAAGTGCATGTTTCATCTGAGGATCACAGAGCTATTTGTCGGTTTATCCAAGTATAAAGAAGGGCCTGAACAAAAGGTCAGTTTCAGCTATGCTAAATACACTCTACCTGCACAAACAAGCCCTTAGAGAAAAAAGAAGCATTAAAATTACCTTCTTCATTTTCTTTCTTCCTCTCACCCCCCTGTCCCCTCCACCCCCCCTCCGCAAATCAAGACTTCTGAGCACATTAATTGCAAGATCATTTGTCCTGCTAATGGGCCCAAAGTCCACAGGGAACAATACCTATCAGGCAGTTTATCTCAGATTCAGTAACCTAGATATCTTGGCAGAGCTTTAAGATGTACTGGGGGGTTAAGGGTGAAAGAAGAAATAAGGAGATAGAGAGGCTTGTGCTCTATCAGTGCCCCCAAAAGATAGAATTTATCCTGTTTCGTTATTACATGTTCTGGTTTGAGAGGATGTAGGTAAAATATTCAAAGCCTGTAGATGTATCTACAGACAAAAAGGGACACTTTTGAAGGCTCTGATGCATGTGTAACCTTCACCAGGCTTTTCTGAGGGCAGAAAGAGCTGCTTGGGCAGCAGTAAGGCTCCTGCACCTTGTGTGTGATTTGAGGACTTCTTTCACAAGACTGTGAAAAATGAGGCCAGAAAAGCCATCTCTAGAGCCACCTCTTGGAGTGCCATGGTTACAAGAGGAGCAGCTCCAATTGCCACTTTGCAGGTTGTTGGTGTGAGCAGTCATAAACTCTGCTCTGGCAGCTGCCACGCACTGGACGCTCCCCAGGGTGATCTTGCAGAGACACTCAGTGACTTCAGAACTGTTCACACATTCATATCCTGGCATATTTTATTACATTTATTTACTATTGTTGATGGAAAGCTTAAAGTCACAAGATTAATATTCAGATTATGTGAGGGGGGTATTGCAGCTCTATTGCAGGGGCTGTAATAGCCCTTGGTATTAAAAACTATCAGCAAAGTTTAATAGAAATTTGTACTATACACTTAGCAAGTAGCTTTTTTCACTCATGTATGTTGAAAAAGTACAGGCATGCTTATATAGCTCTGTGTATTTGATCTCTTTAATAAGAAAAAATGTATAACTTACTCCATGTACACATTTTTTTAAAATATAGAACTAAAATAGTTAATATTTTAAACCAGTTAAGAAGGAAGGACTTTACTGTGCAATAATGATAAGCAATATGTCTAAAAAGCCATCCAGTGCCTGAGACACTAAGAGTGTTTAAAGCATGAGAAGCTCTACAGAAGCCTGGATTACTGAGAGCTGAATTCATTCCACTCTCTCCACAGCAGTACTAATACTCACTTCAATTTCAATTTGGTGGTTGTATTCTGAATTCAGGGACAAAGTTTTAGGATAAAGGAATAGAAAGTTCCTAAAGGGAAAAGTCTTTAACTGGTGTGCAAATGTATAGTCCAAGGTCATATCAGCAGTGCTTGTGGTCTTTCTTTTTCAGTTGTTGAATATTTCATAGTGTAACTAAAAGTATTTGAAAGGATTTTAGCATTTGATACAGAAATTACTGATTTTTAGTATTTTTCATTTAATGTCTATAAAATTAGCAGAGCCTTAGAAACTTTTAAATGAATTCATACTGAATTCAGTTTAGTATGAAAATAAATATTTGCAGGATCTAGAAGATATCAGGCTGCTTGATGGAAGATAGTGGTGTTAGTGGTGGTGGATAGTAGTAAAGATTCACTTTATGAATATCATAGCAATTGTGTTGTGTCTAAGAATGGTGTTGTCTGGCTGTTCTCAGATATTTTAAAGCTTTTTTTCTAGTTTCCAAAATTGTATTAGAAAATGTCTTTTCTCTGGTGCACACTAAAAGTTTTACTCTATATATTTCAGCATCACTGAGGAACAGGAGTTCAATACAGGGCCAGAAGGAAAAATCCTAGAGAATTGTGCAAGTGCACAACTGATAGAGTTTAAAAAAGGAAAAAAAAAAAAAAGTAGGTTGATTTTAGTTATGTCTGCTAAACTGTGAGCCAGTCTTTAATTCCCTGTGCTGTAACTGAATTATAATGGTTTTTACGTGTTTCTGGAAAGGAGCCTAAAGTGGAATGTTCAAGGCCTAAGAGATGAAATGCAGCTAGAGCAAATTACCAGCGAGAATAGCAGGAGATGTGACTTACATTAACTGAGGACCTAAACATCTCTGTGTATGAGTGCTCAGGGCTGACGTCCAAGGCTGTAGGAAGCCTTGGTACCAGACCAGCCACTTCGGTGTGCATGTGTGAGGAAAATTTCCATAATCTCTCCTGCTGGTTTGCTAGGGATGCTGGAGAGAGCAGCTTCTGTTCATGTAGGCATTTGCAGGTCTGGATTGAACCCAAATTCATTTAAGACTCATCTAAAATTCTAGCTGACTTGTTCTAATGCCACGTATGGTGATACCTACAGGAAACGTTGCTGAAGCTGTGTTTGGTGTGAAGGTGTTGGAAGGGAAGGCAAAGCTGGAATGAAGTGAGTAATGATGTGTGGATGTCCAGAACCTGTGAAGAACAGACCCCTGGCGTCTCAAGGCAGGGATACAGTAACTGATGAATCCAGCTCTGAGGCCATTCTGACATCTTTATATCTGGTGTCAAGCTATAAAAGGGAATTTGGGCTTCCCTGGGAGAGGGATGGCCTCTGTGAGAACAAGCACAGGTGACTGATGTGCTCTAGAGCTGGTCCCTTTTGACTGAGAAAGGCTGTATTTCCTGCTAATACCCACCTCACTTCATCTCAGTTCAACACTGAACTGTGACTTGCCCGTTTTGTAGTCACTGGAGACAGATTTCAAAACAAAACTACCTGAATTACTGCTGATTTTCATGGGCATTTAGAGTCCTCAGCACAGCTCAAAAACTTGCTGTCTGAGCACACCTCGATGGGATATCCAGACGAAAGGATTAGACAATTGTAAATGGTTTTTGATAATAGGTTCTTGTTCTTCAAAACCGTCTTGAAACCCTTAGGTGTGCAAATAATTAGGTTTGGTTACCATTGATCAAAATTGATTTGAAATGTCAATAGGGAGACAAATTTTAATTAATTAGGTTCTTTTAATGGGAGAGAGTTCAAAAACAGTTTAAAAATTCTATTTTCATCCAGCTTTGCTCATCTGTAAGACTTGATACTTGGTGAATGGGTTTTACAATGAGTAACTAATCCCCTGGGATACCCACTCCTCTTGTGCTCAATTAAAGGATGAATGAGATTACTGCACTTTGTCATTCTGAATGCATTGGCCTGTAGTTGATTGAAGCTGCTGGGGAGGCTCTGGTTACGTGTCCCTCACTTGCTGTGCCTGACTTGGGAACCTGCAGCCTGGTTCAAGTGCTGAGCACCCACAGCTGGAGATGGGTGCCTTGAGGCAACAAGTGTTATATTGTAATCTGACAGAGTTCCCAAAATTAATGGAAATTTTTTACCTTAGTGTCACTGTGCATTTGGAAGATGGTGATAAGTAAAGCTACAGGGAGCTGGAAAGAGACATGAATCACTGTGAAGTTCTGGGGCTGCAGTGAGTAGTGCCATAGTAACGCCATTGCAGAAGGAGCTGGGTATGAACAGCCAGCAGCAGGCTCAGTGTGGAGCTGTGTGGTGAACCACGAGGGGACAAAAGCACTGACCATTTGCTGTGCCATCAACAGCAAGGGGTTTGCATGATCCATAGAGCAGGTACAGGGAACAGTTTGTGTGGGATAAGTAACTTCTCTTAATGTGATTAAAGATATCGTGCCATTTGACAGATAATCACAGGAGAGATTAAAGCTTGCACATCTTCATTTTGCTATCACTTGACTTTTGAGTGCCTGACTTTTCAGCTCTAATAATGTTCCTAAACCATGTTTTGATGTGTTTCAATGAATCATAGAATCTTTAAGGTTGGAAAAGACCTCCAAGATCATTGAATCCAACCATTAACCCAGCACCCCTGTGTTTGCCACCTAACCATATCCCCAAGTGACACATCCACACACCTTTTGAACACTTCCAGGGATGGTGATTTCATCCCTTCTCTGGGCAGCCTATTCTAATGCTTGACCAGCCTTTCAGTAAGGAAATTGATCCTAATATCCAATCTAAACCTCACCTGGCACAGCTTGAGGCCATTCCTCTCATCCTGAAAACATACAAAGGGAGGATCTGGTTTCATAAAGCACAAAGAATCTTGCATTTTCCAGCCCCTTGCTGTGCTGGTGAGAGGAAGTGTGGGACAGCACTGTCAAGAAGCCACCTGTGCTCCTTTCCATTATTTTCTCCAGCATCTCTCTCACTTTGGCTGCCTGTTGCTGAGGACAATCTGCTTTGGGAGCAAGCTGATCCTCTATGTTCCATCTAGGAAGTGTTGTCCTGCTTACTATAAAACACAGAAGCAAACCTGGTGGTTGCCCAGAGGTTTGAATATCTGCTATAGCTGCTGTGTGTCTATAAACTTGGAGTATCCTTGAGGATATTTTCCTCCTGGTACACTGTGAGGAAATGTAGAATTAACAATATATTTGATAGCAACTCGGAATGGAGCAAGAGCAACTGAGCTCAAATCCTTTTCACTGCAGTTTTATAAATTAATGCTTACTGACATGGGTTATTTTGAATAGCTGAAAAAAAATAAAGTAAGCACATAATTTCCAGTAAAAAAATTAGAAAGTCTTGCTCAAGGCATTCTGATATCTCAGAGTACAAGACTGCTTGGGCCATTGCCTATGATGTGTTTCTTTTAAAGGAAGGTCACTTTTTGAGGGTATGCTGTGATGAGAAAGAAAGAGATAGGGAAAGTTCATGGTAATGACAGCTGGGGAGAGCAACACTGTTTGGACTACACTGAAATTACACCATGTGTCTCTGCAAGTACAAGATTATGTTGAGAACAATCATAGGTTTTGGAGAAACAAAAGTTGAATAATAGAAGAGACAATGCTCTTTTTCTGTTCTGAATCACTACTTTAAAAGCCTTCCTGTTGCTCTCTGTTGAAGTTCAGAGTGTTCCAATGGAGCATCAAAACCCAAACAAAACTACCTACTTCGCTTCTCCAGGGAATCTCCCTCCTAGGCTGGGCATTTCCTATGAACTCTTCTGCTCTGTATAACAGAGCTACTGCGTGTGACAGAGAGGCACAGAGAGATGAGCAAGGTTCTTGCTCTGAGGTGTGTGATGGATACTTAATATTCTATCATTTCATCTCCTAGACTGCCAATGAAAAAAGGAATATCATGGTGAAAAAATGGCACAGGCACAAAATTCTACTGGCAAGAATGACATTAAACACAATTAGAAAAAATACCAAGACAAAAATAAACGTGTAATGGCATTTTCTTTCATTAGCAGGTGAATAACATTAGAGATAGAAGAACTGTCCTGAACTGGAACTGCCACAGGAAGGCTGAGACCCAAAAGGACAAAACTGGTCTTCACAGTATGTTTGTGAAAAAAGAATTCTCTGCTTCCCTCTCACTATAATTAGAACAAACAAACAAACAAAAAAAAACCCCAACCAAACAAATAAAATGGTTCCAAGTATTTTTTTTCCACAAAGTCAATTTATTTCCAGAGTCAAAAGCATCGCACCTGTTCAGATGTGCTAATTGCCCAGGAGAGTCTCTCATCAGATAGCACAGAGTGCTTTCTAATATTAGATCACACTGAAACAGGCCTGCTTTTAAGCGTTCAATCAATGCATCATGATCCACTGATAAATTAAAAACTGCAGGCTAGGTTCCCCCATCTCTATGTGCTACTCAGGCAGTTTAAGGCTCTGTGATCTCAGCTGGGAAGATAAGAATCCCCCAGAGGCTGGCTGACCCGTGATGGATGGCTTAGGAGCCAAAGTTTGCTGTCAATTCCAGTGTAGATCAAATCAGGGAACCAAGAGGCTGTAATCAGATCACTTGATCTCGTTCTTGCATCAAACAGTTCTCAATTTCATTGCAGATGGACTGGTTTTATATCCTTTTTGAGCCCTAACATAACATTAACTTTTAAAATTCTGACAATAGGAGACACCTACAAAAGGAAAAAAAGTCTGATCTGGAAGATGGTAAATCCACCTTTAACTCCTTTCATTTAAAAATCAGATTCTTGGGACATAGAGTGCACCATGCAGTGTCCACCTCAGACATTTTTGCTACTGTCCTTGAGTTTGAATCTAGGTTGTTGTGGTCATTGCATATTTCCCAGCAGCTCTTGTATCCAAGGCAAACTCATCTGCTGTGCCCAGTGACCAGCTCAGGCACTGGCAAACAAGTGTTTTACACATTGGGGGGCGACAGCCCCATGAAAACAACTGTCCTGTACACCAAGAGAGCAGCCCATGAGAGGGAAGCTGGGGACAGAAGATGAGACAAAGGAAACTATTTTTGTCAGGAAGGATGATCCTCTTAAATAAAGGACTGCTTCTAAATACAGGACAAGCCTTAGAACGTCTCCTTGTGCAGAACTGAGGAAATACTGAAAGTAAAAGCCTTTATCCTGTGTGTTCGCAGTGTCCAGCCACAGAAGCTGGTGTAAGAAAGGATGCAGCTTTTGGCAGTGCGATCAGTAAAATGAACCTATCCAGTCAAAGGAGCTTTTCCTTCAATGCAGAACAGTCACACTGTCCTTAAACAGCCAGAACTACAACAGGAAGTGGAGTCACTTTGAGGTTTGCTTTGTTTTGCCTTTTTTTAAGTGCTGTCTTACACTGGTCTAATTGAATTTGTAGGCTCTTACAGAGGCTGTATTTTTCCTTCAGATACTGTTGTGAGAAAATAAAGTTGCAAACACCTGTTTTTAATAACCATGGCAATATTTCAGAAAGGTCTGTGCACGAAGCCTGAAATTCTCACTAAGAAGCTGGTGCTCAGGTACCATTTTAGGCAGTGGGTAAGTAAGGATGGCTACAGTAGGAGTCAAAGGAAAAAAAAAAGCCAAATCAATATTCTTTGTTCAGATGAAAGTTGGGCTAACTCAAACAGTTTATCTAAATGTTTAATAATTACCCCAAACGGCAGGAAGCACATGCCATTGCACATTGCAAAGAACTCTAAAGGAGGCTGGGCTGGCTCTATTCTCTATGTGGCCTCACAGGATTCATGTACCTTTCCAGCAAGAACTGCTAAAATGTACCTGCTTTAAATGTAAGGCTTTACAGCACAGCATCTGCTACTGCAGCATAATAAAAATGTATTAACCCAAGACAAGGATTTATTGTAGGTGCAGTAAGATGGGTAAGTAAGGAACCAACTGAATGGAAGAGGGAACTAGATTAGGCTGAAAAGTAATTACTAATTATGTTTTGGATCAGCATCTTATTTAATATTTTCATTAATGACAGAACAAAAAATAAGCTTAAACTAATGAACTTTGAACATATATTTGAAACTGGGACAAATTGACAGTATAAAACAAAATACTAGAATTTTACATAGGAAGAATCTAGTAAAGTGAAGTCTTAAGTAACGTAAGCACCATGAAACAAATAATCATCATGTGTTTGACAACCAAGATATTTTGCTAAGAACAAGGTGTTCCTCTGGTTAAAAAGAATGACATGAGAGAAAAAGGTTGGTAATAGCTCCTACTTACTAGAGTCATGAGCAGTAAGAAAGTAATAGTAATAGTCCTACTGTCACACTGTTTTCAAAAAATGCTGACAGATACAACAGAGAATGAAGTTTCCTCAGTGCTACAGCATATCATTTCTGCAACTTTGCTAGAACCACGATGAGAAACTGGAGAGACAAAGGACTCTGATTAGAGAAGAGGGAGAACACATCTATGCTGAACACCCTAACCCAGTGAAAAACTCCCAATGATTGCTGAGTAAATGAACACTAAAGCTACACCACTGTTGGAAGCCTGGGGCTGTGCCTCAGGTCATGCTCAGACAAGCAGCTACAGAGCCCAGGACCAAGGATTCCTATCCAAAGTACATTAGGCAAGACCTGTGCCTATTTGCAGGGCTTAATGAACCTGAAGAACTGCTGGCCACCCATGGGAAGTTCTGCAGCTGTTCCTGAAAGCTGCCCTTGGCCAGCTGCTTGTCAAGGGGCCAGTACTAAGCCATGCTCTTCTCTCAGGAATGGGCAGCTGCCACGACAGGGGCTCCTGGCACAGGCACGGCTGGACTCGGCAATGGTCTTGGTTTGCAAGACACTGGAGCAGATCAGCAAAGAATCACTACTACAGAGAAGTTCACTACTCTGTGTCATGGTTTCACATCAGTTATTATCAGAAGTGTCCTTCACTAAGCATCTTGCAAGTGAGGTGAAAGACTTTGTCAAAATTAGTCTTTCTGATTTCCTTCTGAAAGTCAGAAGACCTCAAAGCACTTGAGAGCAGCAGCACATGGGAGTTTAAATGTAAAGTGAGTTGCAGCTCGCATGGAGTAAAGAGCAGGTGCAAGGTGAATTTTTTTAAACTTCCTTGGCTAATCTGAAGGTTTGTGTGCTTGGATCTATACCTGAAACACTTATTTGCTAAGAAATAAGCTTGAGAGTTCCTCCTGGTTTTTCCTTAGCTCACAAGTTGAAGCTGTGATAGATGGCAGACTCTGGGCTTTGTTTCCCATCCAGACAACACAGCAAATGAACACTGTCATCACAAAAAGGGCCCAAGTCCTCACAAACAACGTTGATTACTCAAAATGGTTTCGAATTATTGCTTTCTTCAGTCTCATTGATCCTGAATGCACAAAGAGAAGAGCTCCAGACATGCCACTCACAGGTACAACTGTGACCAGAACATTTGTCCTGCAGGTGGCTCTTCATCACCAGCACCTGCCTGTGCCAGTTGCCCAAAGGAGTATCATAGACTGGTGTGTTTTTGCTCACTTTCCAAGCAATTTTATTAATCAAAGTCAGGTCCAACTTCTTCAAAAAGCTGAACAGATCTTAAAGCGTCTGTTTTGATTATGGGAAGTTTTCAAACATACCCAGAGACCACCTCTTTCCCAACAGCACGTCTGATGAGTAAGATGAAACAAATTTGTTTCACAGGTTTACAAAAGACAACAGCTTAAGAAATATCCTATTCATTTGCATCTTCCAAACAGAAGGAAAATGTCGATTTAAAATTTTGCAAGATTAAAGTTTGCAATGAGAACAGCAAGTGAAACACAGAATTCCTCTGATATTGTGAAATTTGCCACAAAGGCCTAAGGAGAAAGCCCTGACAGACCCTGGCTCAAGGAATCCCAACAACACCATTATTTTTGTTTCAGAAAGCTGGTGTTTTTTTCACGGCAGAGCAGTTTAGTAAAGCTGGACTAGAAACTGAGCTGAAATATGTTCACCATCTGCAGGACTGACAGAAAATTATTTCAACACTCTTGAGAACCACTTGAGTACCAGCCACTAGGAGGATAAAGGTTTATCTTTAGATTTTTTACCCTTCCTACTAGTATCATCCCTGAGTTCTTCAAAGGAAATCCACATATTTCTGATGTTGATGGAATGACCTTTATTTCTTTCAGGTGCAGGGATATTCATCTGTACATGAATTCCATGAAAACTGAAAAAAAAAATTATATACTGAGGAAAAACAAGGCAGTAAATTTGGATTCTTTTCTAATCTAATGATATGAGCAAATACTGAGAGACTGAGAAGCAGAAAAAAGCAGCTTATTTACATATTCATTGAGTAATTTGTATAATCAGAAGATTTAAAAGGTCATTACCGGAACACCTGCCTGTTAACAGATGTGGAAGAATGAAGGCCAAAGAACACAGTTTTTATAAAGATGTTGATAGATAAACAGTTGGCAGATCTACAGCTACCTGCTGGGGCAGCATTAGTTTTTTGGTGAGGCCACTGTTGTGGATGAGGTAAATCTGGAACTCATGAATCCATGCACACACTGACTATCCTGTTGCAAAGCTTGCCAGTTGTTAATTAAGAACTGCCTTGCTTTTAAATATCAACATTTGAGCTAAAACAGCTTTTACCAGTTGGGAAGTTTTATGTACCAGTGTCAAGTATGGGTCTGATGTTTGCACTGACAGAGCAGATACTTGAAAAAAACCTTAGTCTCTTACCACAGAAACAAAACCAGCAGAGTAGGTGATTTTACAGACAGATGGGAGGTACAGCTTTGCACAAATCTTGATCAAGAACGAAGAGTCTGTCCTAATTTGGCCAAATTGGTTAACTTCTGTGCCAGTGCCACTCAGTGACCCTGGAGACTCAATAGCCATTTGCACAGGCCCACGCTGAGAATCACTTCACTTAATTGTAGATAACCAAGTGGTACATGTCCAGGTCTCCAGGTCTAAGCTGGAGGCTGCAACTTTGGTCTGTGGCTGAATCGTTTTCTGGAGATTAAATGTCCTAAAACACAACAAAAACTAAACATCAGGAGCTGTGGTTCTGGCTGAGACAGACTCCTTCACAGTAGCTGGTATGGGGCTGTATTTTGGATTTGTGCTGGCAACAATGCTGATAACACAGCGATATTTTAGCTATAGCTGAGCAGGGCTTACACAGCATCATGGCCTGTCTGCTTCTCACCCCACCCCTAAGGAAGCTGGGAGTGCACCAAGAGTGTGGAGGCAACAGAGCTGGGACAGGGCACCCCAAGTGACCAAAGGGATGTCTCACACCACATGGCACCATGCTCAGCAATAAACTGGGAGGGAGGTTGTGGGGAGGGCACTGCTCAGGGACTGGGTGTGGTGGTTTTATTTCCCTCTTTTTTCCTCTTTTGCTTACAATTTGAAAAAGTACTATTATTTTTTCATAATTATTAAACTGATTCTTTTTGACTTTTATCCTTCCAGTCCTGCCCCATGTCGGAAGGGGTGGAGGCAGTGAGGGAGCAGCTGGGTGGTGCCTGGCCACTGGCTGGGCTTGAACCACACCATGAGCTCAGCCAGCTAAGTTACAGGTATCTCCATGAAGGCAAAATAACATTGTGCAATCACCATTCTATTAGTCTTAGGAGAGCACCTGGTTGCATGAAGAAATTTAAATAAGTGGCTTAGATGCCTGCATTACCTGCATCATTAGTATTAACTTATCAAAATAGCTAAAAATTTTTAAAATAGCTAAATATAAACCAGTTTATATATTACTCAAGTCTATGTTTAATAGACTTGAGTAAGATATTTATATATTTATATAAATATATTTATATATTATATTATATATAAATATGTTTAAGGCACTTCCCCCCAGTGTACTGAATCCCCCGAATATTCAAATTATGAAGAAGCTCAGGGGAGAGTCTGGTCCAATCCCCAGCTCAGCAGGGCTAACTCCAAAGCTGTGACACGATGGACAGTCAGAGTCCTCCTTGTCAGCCAAGTTCTGCACATCTCCAAGGATGGGTATTCCACAGCCTTTCTGAGCAATCTGTTCCAGTTCCATTTCCAGTTTCAATTCACTCTCATACTGATTGTTTTTCATGTCCAACAAGAAATTCTCTTCCTCAAGTTGTTTCTGTAGCCTCACATTCTCCTCCATGTGCATCTCTGAGGAAAGTCTTTCCTCTATCCTCCTGCAGGCAGGTGCAGGCAGGTGCAGGCAGCAAGAAGCCGCCCTCGTGCAGGCACCTGTGTGGGTGGTGCAGGATTTGTCCATCGGGAGCAGCTCTTTGCTGAACATCAGGAGATGCCCTTGATGTCAGCCGTGGCCCCCAGGTGGTGTCAGCTGTCATCAGTCCCGGGCTGCTGCTCACCCTGTCACCAACCAGCCCTGGCAGCAGGGCCTGCCCTCAGCAGTGCCACAGCCACAGCTGCCAACCTCACCCCATAGCAGATTATTCTTCCAGCCTGATGGTCCAGCCAGTTTCCCTCTCACCTTCCAAGTCTACCCATCCATCCCATCTCTCTCCAGTTTGGCTGTAAGGATACTGTGTAAGACTATGTAAAAGCCTTTGCCAAGGACAGGAAACAGGACACACTCTGCTCTCTCTTCTACAAAAGGGAGGGAAATCAGGCTGCTTAGGCAGTTTGCCCCTGGTGAAGCTGTGATGGCTATTCCAAACTACCATTTTGTTCCTCACATGTCTCAAAATTCATTTTCATGACCCCTGGGAATAAGCTCTAGTCCTCCCAGGGACTGAGTTTACATGAGACATCAGTCTCAGATTATCTATGATACAATTATTTGTTTTACAAAAACAAAGATACAAAAATACTGGTTTTACACTACCCCCAAGAAGACATTTTTATACAGACTAACCCCTTTGCACCTGTTGAAAAATCTTTACTATCACATAATTTCTATACACACTTTTATACATTTTCCTTGCTTTAAATGTACAGAACAACAGAAAGCAGTCTTACACAATTCACAAGTTTAAAAGATAAGTTGATAAGTTTTTTAAAAAGCAAGACATCTTCCTTCAATTTCCACAACAAAAGCTTCTGTGTGTCAAGGATTCAAAAACTCATCCAAAATTTTCAGAGATGATTCACACAGGAATCTGAAATGCATAAAACAATGCACAACAGAATTAGAAATGCTAAATGCCAAATCAATCCTCAACTATTTGATTCTCAGAGTACAGCTACCACATGATTTCTTTGACCAGTTAGTCCATATAAGTTTATTAAAAATACCTGTACTAATTACTTTTGAAATAGCTGGATTCTTTTTCTTTCAAATTTTCCATTTTTCTGCTGATCATCTCTGTCTCTAGAATAACCAACAGCAAGCCAGTTTAAATTATTATGTCAATTCAAGCACATTTTCTAATATTTCACTATCTAGTTAAAGAACCCACTCATTTTCTGCACAGCATAGTTACCCTTCTGTTCAAACACGGCAAAATCCTTTACGGATAATTCATTCTAAGACCACTTTCCATTCTTTTACTTTCTTCATTTCTCCCTCACTCTTCAATCTTTGTGATATTTCTTCTCACCTGTAGGAACTTTTATCCAAGCCTGAGCTTTCTTTATCCTTATTAGCAGCTGCCTCCTCCAGCTGCCTTCACACTCTTCTTAGTCCCGTTCTGACTCTACTCTCTAATTGCATGCTGCTCTCTACAGTGCTACAGCCTTTAAGCCAGGTGGAAACTCCAGTGTCAAAGTAAGGTGATGTTACAAGGCACTACAGAATTAGGATAATTAGTTAAGTTCTGTGGGTTTAGGCACAATGCTGCTTTGTATAAATTTTATTTTGTTACAGTTTAAGGCTAATAAAACTATAGATTTGTAATGTGGGACCACTGGCCAATGAGCCATCAGTTGGGATAACTGCTCCTCCCAAAGATACAAGCTGAAGTCAGTTTTACCAAATACCTTCCTAGGGAACTTAAAGATGGGTGGCAAAGAAATCACACCCAGTTATATACCAAAACAATTCAAGAGCCATTATTTAAAAATGCAGTGAGAGTGCAATTAAGAATTTGGAGCTAAGTAAATGATAATACTAAAGAAATATCTTTCAGCACAGCCATTAGCTAAATTTGAATTCTAATACTCATGTATCAAAATGCTAATTAAAGTAAATACACAGTATTAAGTAAAAGTTATTATCCTATAGCACATTAGGTTTTACAGAATGAGACATTTTTCTCTAGCCTCCAAACGACTACATTGACAGCTTTATCTGCATTTTTTTGTTAGGCATAAATATTTGCATTTTATAAACTGAACTAATGTGTGTGCCTTTACTCTTGAGGAAATTCTCCCAATATACAGTACGTTGTCCAGAGTTTTTAAATGCACTGAACAGCATTTTAAAAATATAGACCCACAGGACTATCTGAAACCACTAACTCAGCTGAAGAGGGAAGAGTAAATTGCAGTGAAAAGTTTTGCTTCTAAATTAGTGCAACAATTCCTTGTATAAGGGCAGCATTTTAATTACCACACCAGACAGCTTTTTTACTTTTTTCTTTCACTGCTAATATGTAATAGATTACACCTAAGTCTGAAGTTAAGATGCTGGCACAGAATGCCATGTCTCTTGGGAAATTAAAAAATGTCACCATTTCCTGGTATACCTGGGTATTAAATAAAACAATCCCTCAAGGAGTTATTAGGAGATAATGCATTCAGAAGCAAAAAATAATAATAATATTAAGCATGAATTAAAACCCAGTAATGTATTTTAGCAAGCAGCAGCACAGCACTGTGTGTTAGAGGACTGTCTTCAAATTAATGACCAGAGATCTACCTTGCAGCATACCATAACTAAACTTTGGTGTTTGCTAAGTGGAGTAGGATGATAAAATAGTTTACAAACAACAGGGCACATTTCAGACCATGTATAATCACATTTTAGCTGTACATTAGCACACAAGCAGCAGAGCACTACAAATGGCATGTCAAAAGCCACCAGAGGCCCAGCCTAGTCTGACATTCTGTCCTAGCTGTGAAACTGCAAACACACTTTAATTCATCATGCAAAACATAATCACTGCACAACTTCCTCCAAACCTCTTTCCAACATGTATTATTTTACCCTTCTGGAGAGAAAAAATCCCCAACATAACTGTACAAATATGAATCCCCCCCAAATTCTGCAAAGCTGTGTGATAGCTTCTGAACTTTGTTATCATACTGCAATTCTGATTCATATAAAAGATCTTCCTATTATCATATTCATATTCCTAACCCTTGAATTTTGTCTGCAGCTGTCTCCTGGGCTGGTATTATACAAAGGTAGCCACTCATGTATCACGAAATTAGAAAACTGTGTAGCATCTTATACTCTTCATCTGCCCCAACATGCAGGTTGATTTGTCCCAGTTCACTGGGCAGAGACGATCATATAGATTCATAAAGCAATTATCTGTGTTCTCACTGAAATTTATAGTCAGTAGTGCTCTCGAGCGGCAGCAATTACTCACTTTAATGTGCCTATTTATTTAATCATGTTAAGATTCACTTTAATTTCACAGCATTTTCTACTGTCTTGATTAAAAGAAGTGCAAACTGAAACACGATACCCTGCCGCTCTTTCTTTTCCAGATAATTATTATTATTGTTAAAAATATTCTAGTAGGACACTTGGCAACCCAATGTTAAATGATTTCACAGGGAAAAGAATGGGCTTTTGTTTATTTGTGTTTGATTTTTTTTCTATGCTAGCTCCTGACCAAAGGGCATTTTGTTCACAGCCAAGCAACTCTCCTGCTTTCCTGTAGGCCTCTTTCAGGTAGTGGAAGGGAGTCCAGAGCATCCTCTGGATGGAGTCACAGCTCAGCCACCAAATGTCTGTGTCAAGTCACTAAAATGCCAGAGAACAACGTGCCTCAGGCCTGGGATCCACCAGAAGAGCACACTGGGGAAGTGTGCTCAGGTTGGGAGTGCTCTGCAACAAACTGTTGAGTAAATGAAGCTGGGCTTTTTGGCCTGTTTGGGAATCTTTGTTTTTGTTTTTTTTTATTTTAAAATCTGTCTACTCTACATTCATTGTTTGACTGAATAGTAAGGATCATCAGTTTGAAGAACGAAGAGCCTCTGTGTGTTCAGGCCACTATGGTGGATTACGAATTTTCTCACTAATTTTGGATTAATGTCCATAACCATAGTCTGCTTTCTTCACATTCTGTATTTGTGCATATTATAATGTCTCCTTTGCACTTTTTGATTCCACAGGCAGTTCAATAACTAGGCAGAAATCAGATGTTCACAAATTTTAAGACTTAAGCAAGTTTGAGACACTTAAGGCTAAAGCATTCATCATGATTCTCTGTCTTAGGCAGGCCTGAGATAAATGATTGTAAATACAATGCAGCCAATCACTTTCAAATACTTATCACCAAAGACACACCAGATATGACACTTGAAATTCCCCCCAACAAAAAGAGCAAAATAAAATCACCTGTGGAAAGATCTCAAAGTCATTGTTATATTCAGTTAATTTTTTGCTGTCTGCATAGGTTTGGATTCATATGCCCAATGCCAAAGTGTGGGAGAAGAATCTTCTGGCAATAAGAAATAGTAACTGGACTATTTGCTTTGTTCTATCCCTGCTGCAAACAGACCTGGATTTCAGAAGTGAATCCGGCAATGTACAGGATCAAGTGATAACCCATTCAAATTAAATGAAAAAAACCCCAAGCTAAATATGTAAAGATTTCAATCACAGCAGATATAAGGGCAGGAAATTTAATACTGTGCTGGGCTCAATACCTCCCCTTCCCCCCCGTATTTTAAACCTTGCAATCAATCACTCAGAATGCTCTAAAAGTATTATGTAAGTACAGAGCAGAGCCAATTATTGCAGAGAGGGGATAGGAGAGCTTCGTGTTCATTTCCACAGCACGCTCACCGTTCAGTGCTGCTGGATTCTCCTGTGGCAGCATCCTTGCATGTTATCAGTTTCCTTTGAATGGCAGGTGCAATATCCTTTACAACTGAAGTTTTGTGCTTACCTATTTGAAAAAAGGTGAGTTGAAATGTTGGACAAAACCAATAATTTATCAAAAAGCCACCCCAGCCTTCCATATTTTAATAGAATAACTTTAAACATAAAAGATTGCTTAATGGGAGATTAGATATTAAAATGGATTTTCATTGTCCTGGATTAACTACTGAGTATTTCAATGTAGTACATGAAAAGAAAGAAGGAAGAAGGACAAAAATGTTTTGACTGACCTTTAATTATAATCACAATGCAGACAGTAGCTGTTAGACTAAAAATCCCTTCAATTTCTTCAGAGAGAATGCACTCCATTAATTCATTTAAAATTGACCTAAGGAAAAAAAAAAAGCAAAAAATGTTATAAACCATATTTTCTTCAAAATAGAACCAAACAGAACATGTTTGTAATTATGTTACCCTGTCACCACAGCTTCAAAGATACCATGCAGGAGAAAGCAATGGTGATTGGGTAACTGAAGATTCTGTGCTGCCTCTGGAACTGAGAATATCAGAGTTAGCAGAATGGTAAATTGCTTGGGAAGAAAACAAAAAAGTCTGCAAACAGAAAAAGTTGCTATTAAGAGAACTGAAGAGCTTGTGGTATATTTTAGAAAGTCAATTCATGAAAAAACTACTGGTTCTACTGGAATTTAGCCCACAGAATTTGTACTGAAATTTCTAAATTGAATTTCTACTGAAGTTTGAAAAAATATGTTCTATGACTCCATTGGTTTGCTAGTACCTACTCATGCTTATTACCATTTTGACCTTAAATGTGTTTCTCATCATAAATATAAGGGAATATAAGGGAATATAAGGGAATAAGTCAATACCACAGAATGCAAACAGTAACTGACTGGTCATTAGTGTTAGTGGTAAAAAACCCAAATTTAACTCAGATGCAATTCCTAAAACCAGAGACAAATAAAAGAGCAAGAGGGATAAAACAGGAGATGGAAGAGATCCGTAATCCTCATACTCCTCAGAGCACAGAGCTAAATGCTCTTTGAAGAACTAAAGGGGAAACTGAGAGCAGCAATGTTACAGTAACTTTCCCTAACATATATCAAAATACCTTTAGCAATATTATTATCTGTTATGAAAACTGAACATCATGCATAGCCAGTTCTGACTTCAATTGTTCTTCAGGCTTTTATTGTGCTAAGATATCAAAATGAAATATGCAGTTAAGAACCAATTCACTAAAAACACTTTGCAGAAATTCAAATATTGCTTCTAAGAGCTGAGAAAGATGAAAAATCTTTAGCTCCAGAAATAAGCATTAGGAAGTTGCTCATGTATTGCATCAGTTTCATTGTATCCTTGTGGACTAACGTGACCAAGCATTGATTCCATTTCACATTGCTCTCCAACTGCTAACGGACAGTATTGGGATCAGAGTCCTGACTTCACTGTTATCATTGTTTGGGTCACTAAGCACATTCTTAACCTCCATGAGGGAACACTGGAATTTCATTAACCTGTAACAAGACTCACTGCAGCTGCCTTTCCCCACCTCCCTCTGAAAAAGGGTCACATGAGCCTGCAGGCAAAGATAAAATAGAACAGAACAATAAGCTATTTAAAAATACATATAAGGTTCAGAGGTAAGTAATTGGTTCCTATACAGAGAGTTTCCTACTAAAGTAAAGGATACTCACACAATTGGACAGATAGTGCCAAGCCTCCCAGTATTGTCACTGCTATGGGGATTGAAATTCAGTGCTAGAGACTGACTGGTTAGTACTGAAAATAAAACAGATGCTGCAGAACTCAGAGCAAGATGACTGTGAGTTCACAGAGCAGAAGCTCACATCAGATTTTGTAACGTCAAAGGCTTTCATGTTGACATAAAGATTTCTGAAATACTGAATGATTTACTACTGGACTCTGATTATGGCCAATCAATGCAGATTTATAAAAGAGCCTTAAAAGTAGTCTCAATTCTGAGGCACCAGTAGAACCAGATGGAAATCATCTCCTAGTTCTTTGCCCCAAAAAGATCAATACTAGAAGAGAGATACATTTTTCCCAACTGGCCCAAACTTGCAGTCTTCTCCACCAAGAATGGACAAGATTCACCTTGATCACTACAAGAAAAAGTCTCAGAAGAATTAATTGATTTTCTGCATCTCTTTTGAAAAGAGATGTGTAAAATAATTGTCTCACTAAAAGAGAACACCTTGACGGAGAGCTGCTGCCTCATGGAAGAACAAGATTTGGATTAGTTGGACTATTGCTGGACTCCCTGGAGTCTTTTGTTTTGCAAGTTCAACTGGAATTACAGAAGGATTGAGAAGAAAAAAACCACCTCATGACAGCAGAGACAGGGCTATTCAGTGCCTGTCAGATGAGGAAGTTAAGAAGAAGAATTAGTTGTGGTAAGTCAGGGAGAATGATAGGACTTCTAAGCCTGTTATCATTTAAAACAAGTCTAGTGTGTACAGTCATGTAAAGAAAAACTGAATATGAACAAACCAAGCAAAATGAAATTCAGCTGTGAGAATTTTAGAAGATATTCAGGGCCCCAAATAAATATAGCAAATAATGCCCCCCTCCCCAGTAAAAAATAAATAACATAAGCTCACTTTTGGAAGCTTTTAGCACTCAGATAATTTCTATTTTGAATATTCTGACTTTAATACAGCCATAGGTAGATGTCACCTCATTGCAGATGTTCAACTAAAGGATTAATTCTATTTCTGGCAAATGTTTTATCTCATCTTAATATCTGTATTGAGGGGACTCAACTTTATAAGTATCTTATGAAAGAAGCAAGCCGAGATGGATGATTAAAAAACTCATCATGATTAGGATCTTGTACACAAGAAGCACTCTTGGTTAAAAAAATGGACTCAACACCAGCAATCAATACCTGGAGGCAATATGTCAAGAAAAAAGGATTATGAAATAGTCCAGATAAATTTAGAAAGCAACTAGTTCTTCCAAATTTATTTGAATTCAGAAATTAAAATTTTATTGACAACATATAAACCGTTCTATATTAGCAACAAACTTGGACAAATTAATATAGAAACATTTACCTGACAACATTAACTGACTTCGTAATTACAGCCATTAAAGTGCTTGAAAGAGGAGGAAGGTCTGAAACAGTCTTTGGTATAGTCAAGTCTTTTTCACTGGAAGCCTAAAAAAGAATAGGGTCAACAATTGTTACAGCTCAAGAAAGATAAGTATGCAGAATATTGTATTTCAATAATTACACTAACCAGGACTTATTCTTAAATAATTAGAACATTCATAAGTATTCTTTGAATAGCTTTAACCCAACTGTGTTGTGTCCAAATAAAAAAACCTAATTTAAATTAGAAAGACTGAAATTAAACCAAATAAACAGTATTTGTACCAAGGCAAATATTCTCTGCAGTTGTTCTCACCAGAAGTTTCATTTAAGTACACTGGTGGTCACTCTTTATAAAGGCACAGCCCATCAAACACAAATGAGTCCCCTCTGTGGCTCCAAGTTGAAGTGTACATCCATGATTTCTAAATATTACTTCAGTGACAGTGATTTTCTGAATAGCTGCTCTTTTGGGTATGAAGTTCTGAATAGCATGAAAAATATTTAGTTAGAACTAAATTTTATTTTACAATAACCTGGGGGCAGGGAAAACCCCAGCTCAGATGAGTGACTGGAATGAACACTCAATCTGTGAGTATGAATCTCCAGTATATTCGAGCCCATAAATGTTTCCTCTGCATCATCTGTAAAGAGCACCCATCACCCCACAGCCTCTCAGCTGACACATTAATATCTGCTGGTAAACTTCTGGTACTGTTCCAGTGCCTCCTGTAACAGAACCTTGGAAGCCGCTCTGTGGTATTTTCTGGCAACTGTTTCTTGCTCTGTTTCTGACACATCCAGAGCCCACAGCAGAAGTACAGCCTCTGCTGAAGAGCCTCTGTTCCTCCTTGTTAGTTCTCAAAGCTTCCAATCTTACTCATCACAGTTGATCCTAACACTACCTGCATTAGAAAAATGGAGTGGGAATGTTGCCCTTCTCCTTCTTCAAGGACAGTCGTAGTTCCTTGGACTTTTAGAACATGAAATAACCTCTGTCTGCACATTCTTTTCAGTATTAGAGATTCTTTCTTTACTTTCCAAAGCAACTCAGATATTTGGAAATCCTCTGCACAAAACCCAAGGGAACTAAAAAAAGATGTGGCACATGAAATGTCTCTGTATAGACGCAGAGAATGCACCAGTGATCAGTGCCAAGCGGGGCATTAGCCTGCTTTGAAACAGAACCTTATGGGACCATTCCAAGATTAGGGAATGGGAATCTGTCACACATCAGTGGTTCACTTCCTAAGCTCCCTAATGCTGGGTGAGATGAAGTGAGGTAGGTTTAGAACAAGCCCCTGCCCTCTTCCTTTCCCTGAGCTCTAATTGCTGAACACAACATTGTACGGTGTGGAATAAGCCTTTGACCAGTTTGGGTCGATGGCCTCAACTGTGTCCCCTCTCAGCCTCTTGCCCACCCACAGCCTTATTTTTTTTGAGTGAGGGTGAAAGGAAGAGGGAAACCTTGACACTCTGCAAGCTCTGCTCAGCAGCAGCCAAAACAAACTGGTGTGTCCTCAACAGTGCTTTGGTCACAAATGCCAGCCACAGCAGCACAGGGACTGCGGGGAGGAAAGCTGACTCCTTCCCAGCCAGACCCACTACAAAAGCACACAGAGGGAACATCCCAGAATCCACATTGTTAATCTCCAACACTGCCTACCTGCTAAATTCTCCTGTCAGAGGCAGATACTGATACAGGTATCAGGACAACTCTGTTCCTACACAGCTCCAGTCAGAAATCTGAGAGATGAACTCTAATATGAAATTATAGCAAATAAAATTTCCTGTTTGTTCCATGCCAACACACACAAAATCCTCATCTGCAGTACAAAGATCAATTTTCTGAATAAAGCTGTGTCATTGCAACATAACATTTAAAAAGCAGAAAGTGTTAAATAGAAACAAGAAAATCAGGATTAACTTTACCTTTTGTAGCACACAATTTATCTCTGCTACTATTGCAGCCAAGAGAGTGGAGAGTACACCCTGGTGAACTGCTGGGAACGAGGAATGCCAGCACTGCAGTGCATGGATGAATTCTCCAAGAGGCATCTGAATAGAGTGAATCAACTAAAACCAAAAAGAAAAACACATCTTTTTTTTCAGATTGCTTGAGTATAAGTGAAATACACCAGCAAGCCTCTCTGTGAAGAAGTGCAGACCACACCATGAAAGCTTTTGAGGTATTCTAGTCACTTGGGATCAGAGGGGGAATCAGCAACGTTTGAGAAGTCTACTCGTAAATTTGAGGGAAATGAACAAAGCAATGGTTGTTACAAAAAAGAACTGAATGTTTTTCAGAAGTCTTGAAAAGTAGATCATCAAATTTCTCAGTGATCCACCCATTTCACTACTATTTAGTATCTGCTTTAAAATATAAGAAGTGAACTTTTCTGTGAAGATGTGAGATTTTCAAGAATTTTAGAACATCATACATATTTTGAAGCTGGTATCATTCAGGCTAAAAGAAATAAATAATAAAGAAAATTTCCTCTCCTCCAAGATCATAATATATATAAACAAATCCTTTGCTCTGGATTGAGAAAGTTCATCTAATTGCAGATAATATTAACAGCCCAGAAGCACTAACAGTCCAGGATCACTGGCAACAGAATGAATTGTTCTGCAATTTACCGGTTCTTCTATCTTGATGAGAACAAAATGAACAAAAAGAAATTGGTAACAAGAAAATTTAGAAAATTTAACTGAAAATTTAATCACACATGTACTTAAACAGTAGGCAATAGTGAGGTAACAACCCCCAAGTGTCTAAGTATACCATATTTGCATAAAAATTATGGATTCATCTACACATTAAGTAGCAATTTAAACTGTAATATGATACCTGAATCCCTTCTTCCTGTTGTTTCTTGAGCTTACGTGCCACACATTCTAAAATTTTCTGAAAGACATTCTGTAGAGTGTGGAAAAGATTTGTCACTTCATCTGTCTCAGTATTCTGAGTTAAAGAAGCTTCAATAATTTCTTTTAGAGCACACAGTAACACTGGAGCACAAAAGCCACCTCTCTCTAGAGAAAGAGATAAATACCACAATATAAAAGTTGTATTATTCATCAGGTACAAGCTTAGAATGAAACTTAGATACAACAAATAGTGATAGTTTCCAAATGTAGACAGTACATTTAGTTTCTTAGCACCCTTAGCTGCAATTTTCATACAGTTCAATTAATATTTTAAGTATGAATCCAGTGTTCCCTCCAGCCCCTGAAAGTTAGGGATTAAGACTGCTAATACAAGAAAAGACAGCTAAGTATAAATGCAGATGTTGCTATTAGTACAAAATAGGGTACCTGTTTGCATAATCAGAAGAGCCATTTCTAAAAGGTGTGCTTGAAACCTGAGATTTCCCAGGCCCACCATTATGACATCCTTAGACACTGTCAGGTAGGCCTAGAAGAGAGGTGCAAAATTATATGAAACCCAAACTTCATGTAAAGTAACCATTCAGTAAAACTTAATAGAACCACAAACTCATAGACAAGGAGCCCTGAGAGCTGGTATATCTAACTGGAGTTACTCAGTTCACACCTGTTGAAAAGCACAAATTCCAACCAGCCCTCCAAATGCTTCCATTGCCCTTTCCCGACAGTAAACATTTCTCATAAGGCAGTAAATCCTCTCTTTTTTACTCAGGCTCAGATCAAAGGCATTGATATTTAACATTTACTGAGGCAAAATACGACATCTCTACCTGCCTTGAATAGCAAAATTAAAACCAGCAGATAAAAAGAGATTTTCCCTATAGAGACACACAGATGTTACACACTAAACACAAGTACAGACAGAGCAGAGAACTTTAAATCAGCCTGTGTATATGTGAGCTGAGTTGTTCAAGGACACTGACTGTGACTAAAGTTAGCCAAATCTTTCCTATCACCAAATCTTTCACCAAAATCTAGTATAAGCTCAGTGCTAAACTCCACCTTGGGTTAAATGCTATGTCAGAGGAATGCAACAGAAAACAATTCAAAACTAGCTAAAACTCCACCCACATTATATCATCAAATGCTTTCTCTGAAGGGCAAATCAAGATCAGGTGTAAGGGACACTAAGTGATGACACCAATGCCAATGCAGTTTGTCTGCATACAAATTGCTACACATACAGCTTTTCACATTGAAAGCAGCTTGATTTATATTATAAGAATCCTCTAACCTGTATAATTAATTCAGAAATATGGTGTTTTGAAATACCATCCTCTTGATCACTTGCTAGTATAGAAGGTACAACTTGACTTTCTATCCAAGCACCTGTCTCGTTCAGAGGTGAAAGGTAATCCTCTCCTTCTTCAGAAAACTGAAAAAAAAAACCGAAGGGAAGTTTACCAATTGTCTTTCCAGTTGTTTTGGAATTTCCTTATACTACCAACTGTAACTCCAGCTTACTTTGGAAAGCTATAACCATACCTTGTGCTGAAGATGAATACTCAACCTGCAAAAGAGGCTGAAAGCTCTTAGGCTGGTTGCTTGATTCCACCCACCAGAATCTGTTCCTTTCAGAACTGAGCCAAGAACCCTCTGAAATATCAAGGTGTACATTTATATTTTTCAGAAAATCCTTTCAAATGTTACTTTCCTCAACAACTTTGAGCTAAAGGTTAAAAAAAAACCCCAAACCCATAAAAACAGCAAAGCACCAACCCCAAAAAAGCAACAAGCATACTTTAATTACTTCCATTTTGCAACGCCGTAACTGATTTTCATTTGTATATTCTAAAAGTCAGGTCCCTTGAAAACATTCAACACTAGATCACAAAAATTTTCAGACACCTAAAACTGAGAAGCTGGTTAAAATCTGCCATCTATAAACAATTCTGAACTACTATACTTCTAGTTTGGAGTATTTGTTTGAAGTACAAATCAAAAGGAAAACCTTTTTACAAAGGGAGAAGGGATCATAAATCTCATTTATTTGTTCTTGCAGGCCTTTATTTTGACTCAGGCAATATACGATTAAGCACTTATTTTATAAGCACTGTTTATGGTACGGAGAAAACTACCTTTGCAGCACCGAGGATTTTCAAAAGCTTCTTCAGTTTCTTTTTAGGAACAGAAAGGAGGCAACCACGATTGACAGGATGAGTCAATAAATACTCAATGTAATCAATTGCCAGGTCTGGCTTTGATTCATGTGGTACGTGGATACGTACTCGACGTTCAGATGTTTTAGTACTCTAAACAAGAAGGAAGTACAACTCCGTTAGTAGCTGACTTTAGAACCAATTTCAAAGCAGAATAACATAGCACTAAAAAGTCTTATTTTATTGAAAAAAAGCATGATGTCTTAATGCAATCTGACAATTCTTTAATTCCCTGTCATATGCATATGCACACCTTTGCTGGTGTGAGTGTATCAGCCAGCCAGTCACAGGCTAACTCCATAACGTGTCCCACTTGACCCCAGCGACACAGGCAGTCGATCAGGGTAGAATATTTGCTTTTGTCAGCTCCATTGTCAATATTTCTGAGTCTGGAAATCACACCACAGCTTCAAAGAAAACAAACAGACAATCAGATGTATTAACTTTACACCCGTAAGTGCAGAAAAATCCAAAGAAAAACAATTAGTATAATACAAAGGATTTACCAATGGCTTAGACAGACTTGAACATCACAAATTTTACTAACTTACCACAGTTTTTTAGTGGCTTAATTTATCCAGTTAGGCATTTAATACATCAAGTTGTCAAAAATTAACAAATATAGCCAACAAGAAATTTCTTATCATTCATATGTTTGGATTTAAAAACAGTACCTGAATGTAGGAATAGCAGCAGGGGGCATAAAGGATGCCAGAATAACCAATGGAGTCATGCATCGCTCATCCTACGATAAAAGAATTACATTCTATGACATAAATATACAGGTACATGCAGCAAAACCAAAGACAGTACTGAATAAGTATGATTAAATTTTCTCAGATTAAGGATTTGCCTTTTTCACTACAAATGGAACTGAAAGGAGCTCAAAACAGTATGTGGTTTGCCATCTGAAATGTCCAATTCCTATTCCTGGAGGTCAATTATGGATTATCATATCCTTCAGCTTTCTGACAAACTGCCAGGATAACTACCATGAATAGTTATGGCTCCATTAGGTTAATAATCATTGCAAAAGAAATAACAGCTCTACCTTACTTTTTTTCCCAGTAGTGACTAATGTTTAATTGCACAACCATGACACCATCTAATTCCTCACAAGTAACCAGTGCCTTAAATGAATATTCATCCACATCACAAACTTCTTAAAAGAACTCTAAAGAAAAGGGTTCTTATGTAAAAATGGTAATCTTTAATGCACTATTACTCTTTACAACATGTCACAATACATGGTCTAGGCCACAATACAATCCCACTCAGGTTATACAGAAACCAATCTACGATAAGAAGTCTTAAAAAAATGGTTTATCTCTACGTCCAAGCTTCATGAAAATAGCCAAATGAAATTATCACCTACTTAGCCATTCCGAGAGCTAAAATCTTTTATAAAGCTCATATTTTTAAAAGAACATTTAAAATATATTTGTAGCTTTTTCAAGAAAGACACAGGCTGCTTCAGTATGTATGTAGCCTTTCAGGAACTAAGCCTCTGATGACAGTTCCTTTTAGAACCAAGCTGCTTGCTCAGTATATTAAAGTCAAAGAGGTTGCTTGCTAAAGCTGGATATCTTGTCTGTTCACCAGACCATTTCAGAAAGGATGCTACATCCTCTACCAAAAAGATTTGGAACGTCTTTGACAACTTCCAAATGCTTTCAGGGTAGAGAGCATTTGGTGTATCTGTGCTGCAGAATATTACACAGCAATGAACTGCTTTTCACTCCCTGATTATCTAAAACAAAGTTTCAGTGGAACGGCCACCATAATTCAGGATACTTCAGCATAAAAGCCATCAACTAAGAAAAAGACATCCAGTCGATAATCCTTCCAAATGCACTCTGGGTGCAGCAGCCACTAGTGGCCACTCTCATGATGGCATCCTCCTCGAGAATAACACTAAAACAATTAGAGCAAAGAGACTGACAATTTGAAAATGAATGATTTTAATTAATTTAATTTAATTAATTGCCTGTATCAAACCAAAGCAATAAATAAGTGCATCAACCGATCATTAGAGAAAAGAGTCAAATTAGCAGAAACCTCAGAATCACAGAATGGTTTGGGTTGGAAGGGACCTTAGAGATCATCTTGTTCCAACCACCCTGCCAAGGGCAGGGGCATCTTCCACTAAGCCAGGTTGTTCCAAGCCCCAGTCAACCTGGCCTTGAATACTGCCAGGGATGGTGCATCCACAGCGTCTCTGGACAACCTGTGCCAGTGTCTCACCACCCTCAAAATAAAGAGTTTCTTCCTAATACTTAATCTAAAACTACTTTCTTTTACTTTGAATCCATTTCCCCTTGCCCTTTCACCATGTGCTGTTGTAAAAAGTCCTTCTCTGTCTTTCTTGCGGGCTCCCTTTAAGCACTGGAAGGCTGCAATTAGGTCACCCCAGAGCCTTCTCTTTTCCAAGCTGAACAATCCCAATTCTTTTAGCCCTTCCCTTTAGGAGAGGTGCTCCATCCCTCTAAACATCTAGGTGGCCCATCCTTTGGACTCACTGCAGCAGGTCAGCAGGACATGTTTGGCTTTCTGGGCTGCAAGTGCACTCTGCCAGCTCATATTCAGGGAAAAAGGAGCCTCAGCTGCTTCAGTTGCAGCTGAATCATAAGGAGTGGTGCTGGTGGAAGAGTCTGGGCGACAGTGGGTAGAAAAACATGGACTCTAATGTACACTGAGTATTTATTCTGCAATGGCACATTTGCATTTACTGTTTTCCAAAAGTTCCAAAACATTCAAAAGAATAAAACCCTAGAAAAACCTTACCAGGAGAGCAATTTATTGCATAAGTATTTCTGAGCTGACTATTTAGATAATGGTTCATCAGTCAGACACTGCAGCTGGAGAATAGTTTCTACCCATTTGTGGGATTCCAGGAAACTTGCTGTTGTTTGTGGTTTATAGCAACAATGAAAAAGAATACTTAATGCCATAAAAATAGATAAAAGAGATAAAACATGAAAGCATCTCAAGAAAATACTAATAAAATACAGGAAAATCTAGGCTTTTTTTACCTGAAATACTTTAAAATATTCAGGAAGTACAGAAGCAAACTTCCTGATAGCATAATCTTTGGCATCTTCATTTTGATCTAGTGCTCTGTGGATACTTCTCCAGAGTATTACAGTGATCTCCAACAAACTTGCCATGCTGGCCACATCATTTACTGACAGCACATTATCCAACACCTGAAATACAAACACTTAGATGATATTATCCATTATATTTTCAAATAGAAATCTAAGTTAAAATAAGGCTTAAAAAACCACTGAAAATTCTTCTAGTCACTTTACAAAGGCATTGTGGTTGCTGTAGACCGTGAACTTCACAACTCAGTCTTGCTCTCTCTCTAACTTCACATATCTTGCAATGGTAATTTTAAATATCATTTAATTGCAAAACCAAACCAATTTATAATCAGTACTGGAATTAGGCAAGTATTAACTTAAAATATGGTTCATATTCCTTCTATCTTATTCTAGCTACTTGAGCAAATTTCTTCTACTGCAGGACATGAAAATCCAATACTGGCAGTTCCCCCCTTCCAATACCATAGATGCCCTTTAGACTTCTGTCATATCATTCACTGCCTATGTCTCAAGCACCACTGTAAAGAAGTTAGCAGAATTTAGCATAAAGTGGACTTTCTTACACTTTGGTTCTCCTTTTCACTTCCATCTTCATCATCATCGTTCCCACTGTCATGAAGACTCTCCTTCACTGCTTTCTGGATGCAGGCATTCAAGCAGCGCCGAATAGTGAGCATCAGTTTAGCTACGTTTAAATAGAAGAGGAATAAACTAGACATTTACTGTTTGCTAAGAATGTTGCTAATAAATGCTTCTAATTATAATGCTGGAAAGCCACTATAAAAAAGTAAGCAACAGAACTAGACAGGGCTAGGAAAAAAAGGAGAAAAATTCCTTGTAAAGGAAATGGAAAAAATGTGAACATGTTTTATATCCTCAAGTCTGAAGAAGAAATGGCAGCATTATCATCAGGTTCTGTAATTTTTTTGTTAAAACAGTATACTAAAAAAACCCAAAAAATAACCACCACCTTATCAAATCTGAATCAGAGGAAGCTCCCACAAATCCTAGGTTTCATCTGGCATAGCTGTTAACTTAATGACCCATTCCCTCCTATGTCAATTCCCATCCCTGTGTCAATTCCCATTCCCTCCTATGTCAATTTCCATTCTTTGGAAAAAATGTCATAGCCCAACCACTGCACTCCTGAACGAGGAGCTCAGCTCTAGAAAAGGTGAAAGGGTTATGCCCACTCTGGTGGAAGTACAACAAGGTGATTTCGTAACTGTGATTTCATAACTACCTTATCAAGGTGATCAGTTGGGAGGCAACAGTTTGGGCATTTCAACCAAGTCACTCCATGCTGACTACTTGGGTTTTATCAGAACTCCTCTGAAAAAAAATTTTCCTGATTTTACTTGGTTCAGGAGCACTTTTCCAAAATGCAATGACATTCTGGGAAGTACATGCCCTCTTCACTGAAACTTTCTGAAGGAGGACTTTTTAGATTTTCTCTGAGCAACTTGAAAATAGTGATCCACAAATCCCACATAACCAGATTATCAGATGTAGACATTTTTTCAGTTTCTGTAGAATCTTTCACATGAAGATCTCAAAATCACTTAAGGCACCAGGGTATTTTGCTACCCTATTTCTACATGAGAAATGAGTGTCAGCTGAGATAGTTTTAAGGTATGTGTCGGGAGAAAGGGGAACAGAGGGACCAGGTACCATCACTGCTTGGAGTGTACAGTACAGCATCTAAGAGCAGAAATGAAAAGCTTTGATCTCCTCATTGTTGAAGAAGTTGAGGACTTTGCCAGCAGTGCTTATTGCTGGCAAAAATTTCAAAAACTATGAAGTAATATTACACTAAGCCCAAAAAATCTAGCAACAATGTACCCCTGTTACAGGAAAAAAAAAAAAAGCATCTACATGGTGTGGTATCAGTAATTCCACAAACCCACAAGGTTTTGTACTTTACCTATATTGGTGGGGGCAGTAAATTCATAAGCGTATTGATAGAACTTCCTGGCTGCTGCTGGATTCATCTGGATCAGAGTGACACAGCGCTCACACCACACATCCTCCGACTGGTTAACGGGGAAGAAGGAGTTCATCAGCAGGTTCACGATGCGCCGGGACACGGGCCGAGAGTCAGCCTCAAGGCGAGCCAGAAGATGCTCCATGGGACAGACATTCCAGAACTTTTTAAAGCGAGAAAAAGATATTAAAGAGAGTTTAAAAAAAATAGAGGAAAAAACCACCATCTTCATTATGTGATTTCCATGTCAATAGTCTAAACAAATATACGGAGCATTTACCAGGAAAACATGAGCAATTTTCATTTCTACTGAACACCGGCATGCACTGGTCAAATTCTGTTGCAATAGTGTTATTTTGCTGTCCTGATGCTTCTGATGTTCTAAATCTCCTTGTATCTCTGACTCACTGGCAAAATTGTGGTTCAAGCAATTCCAGTTCAATACATCTGCAATACTAATGCAATTCCATAGATACAGGGAAGAACTATTTACTCTACAAGGATATCACCATAAAATACAATTATTTTTCATTAGGTGCCATGTTTCTTATTCTCCTTACAGGACAAAGTAGAACCAAATGACTTTCAAGTATTGTATACACCTTAAAAACCTGTATAGATCGACACCCTTTCCAAAACCGTCCCAAACCCCACGTTACTAAACACTGAATGTTTCCCATTCTTAGCAGAGCTCTAGTTTATTTGTAACACAGAAATCAAAGGCTATGAAATTCAGAAAGATTACACAGCTGTTATGTCAGCAGTAACACTACATTTGTAATTTCTCTGAGAAGATTCTGAATTAATTATGCTGGACAATTTCAAGTTAAAACAAAAAACCAAAAAGAAAGTATTTTTCAATGCCAAGAAACCTATTTTACTCCAGAGTAAATATTTGCAGCAGCTCATTACCCTGTGAATTCAAACTATGGACGTCCCTATTAGAAGTGCCATAAAAAGTAAGTTTGAAGTGATCTCAGGACTTAGCAGAGATACATATTACAGTTTTTAAATCAATACAAAGTTACTGAAAAACATGTAACACTTACTAGGACTTTTTCTTTATGTAAACCTGATCCTTCCTTCCCACCAAAAATCCCTGACACTGAGAATTATCTTTTTTATCTGTCTTTAATGGCAGCGAACTCAGAATAATTCACAAACCAAGTAACCTCAGCCACTCCTTGTATGGCTTCCCCCCTAGACCCTTAACCATCTTCACAGCCTTCCTTTGGATGCTTTCTAATAGCTTTATGTCTTTATTAGGCTTAGCAAGAGACAAAAACATGGCTAAATTAAAATATAAAATGGAAATTAAGAAATTATTAACAGTAGAGAGTGGAATAAGGGCTCAAAGATGCTATAATGTAATGCCTGTGGCTGGAGAGTATCACCCTAAATAAGACTCCACAGCAGAACACAAAAGGCATTCAAAATCACTATTAAAAGACACCAAAATCCAAAGGGATGTGCCCACAAAATGCAGACATTATAAATACCAGGAGAATCAAAGCAAAAAAGCTACTGGGGAAAGGTGTTAAGCATTTAGAAGAGTCCTGCCCTGAGCTGGGCAGCCGAGGGAAGTGTGGTTGCAGCATTGCTCTGCCCCACATGTCCAGAGAACAAGGGCCCACAGAGTACTCAGGATACCACAAACACTAAAAGTATCACTACAGCAAAGCAGGTATTTCTTTCCTTTTAGGAATACTGCAGCAGTCTCAAAATGTACTTCTTTTTTTTTTCTTTTTTTTTTTAAATAAATGTCTTGATTTTGTCTCCTTGCTACTTATCAAGCATCACTTGTCCTACCTTAGCAGCCTTGGTAGCCTTCACTTTCAGCAGCATATCCACAAAAGCCACTCGCACTTTCTCAGAATTGTCATGAAGACTGTGTTTGGTTGCAGGCAGGAGATGTTCCAGGAGTGGGTGACTTAGTTTGTTGTCCAAAATTATTGGCAGGCACTAAAAAAAAACCCCAAATCCAGTAAGAGTAGAGCTGAAAAATAGTTAGCTAAAAATGATTGAAGACGACCGTGACATTTCTCAGGTTAAGTAAAGCAGGGACAGACACTGTGAATGCTTATTTTTTTTGTAATACTTTGGTAAAAACTGCTTTGATTATTTCAAATTTACAGTGAATTGTGTCAGTGAACTCATTTCAGCTGAATCAGCTTCAGATCTACAGTGAGACCATGGTCTTGCCCTCTACCTGAGGGGCACACTGTTCAATACCAGATCTCTAAAATACACTGATTTCAAATTAAAAAATACATCTATTTTTTCCAATTCATTTTTAAATCAGCACTTTCTGCTTATCCAGTATAGCTCCCCCATGAAGCAGTAGTGGAGCAAATGAGGATTAACAGGATGACAGCTTCAATTTAAGGCTGAACTGACACAGACACAAAATCTTCAAGTGAAAATGCTGCTTAGGGAGTTCATTTTTCCATCCAAGCTATCAGTTACTTCTAACATGCCAGAAACATGTAGATGAACTAATTCTAACATACTGAGCAATGCATGGGAGGAGGCATCACCAGACAAACTGTGGAATTACATCCATCCAAACCTCAGAAACACAAAGTGGGGTACAAAATCATAATTGTGCATGTCTTGGGATGTGTTAAAGTCAGTGACATAGCAACACCCTGGAACCTGCCTACATATATTTTCAAGTCTAACCATCATTTCTAATAGCTAAAATAACTAAATTATCAGGTCCCAACAGTGTGTGTACAACTGGAAATTGAAAATGGCTGAGAGTCAGAAAGCCAACCAGTTATTATTTTAAAAGGCATTTGTGTATTTCAAACATGGCCTTTATGAAATGAGCAAAATTTCCATGTATTACGAATTCTATTGCCTAAGACACTTGGTAGAACAAGTAATTTCCTTGATTTTAAAGTGGCCTATACTAGAAACCTGTACATCAAATAAAATATAAAAATGGCAATCACGATTTTAAATTTAGAAAAACATTTACTTTAAAAACACAGCATCGAACATCAGCAGACGTTATATCACATGCCAGCTCTCCAGTTATCTTTTTTAAAAGATCAGCAAGAATTGTCGGAGGAATCATCTCCCAGTATTTGGATGCTATCTGAGTAACTCCAAGTATCCCTGTAGAGCGGACCACTGGATGAGGATCTTCTAAGAGACTCTAAAACAGAAGAACAATACTGTGAGCACATGGATTATTGTTGCTCTACTGCTGTTTGACACGAACCTATCATAAACAAAATGCATTCCCTTACCTTTTAATAATTATGCAAACTGTCATACAATAAAAGAACTGTACTATTAATAGCCCCTCAAGGCATTTTACAATAAAGAAAAAAACGAGATTTAAATCAGAAGCAAAATTAAGGCAACTATTGACCAACTTTTTTAACTGGACTTTTGAATTTTTTTTTAAATAAATCAAGTCTTGCATTTGTGACTTAATTAAGAATATTTAGACTTCTATTTATATGAGTCTACACTGATCACTGTTCCTACGGAATTACATAAAAACTCTGAAATTCATTCGATTATCTGACGTTTACTCAGGAATCCCCAAACATTTTCATAATGAAAACACTATGCCCATTCTCACCCATCTGGACTGGTAAGGAGAGTTTTAGGTTATCTCCATTATACTTAATTTCAGAAGCATTTAGTAACACATTGCTGAACTTCCATTGAATGCTTCCATAGTAACTGTGAAGCTCTCTCCCCGAGTCCGAGGTTACGGATGAAGATCCATTACTCATGCGTTTAATCTTTCAAAGGCATCTCTCATTCACAGATTAATGAATTACAAACCAAAATATTTTCTTTTTAGAGTTTAAAGTGGTATATAGCATCTGCAGAAAACATACTATAGAAATTTAAAATATTAGTTTATTTTTGTATTTTCTGCACCACAGACCTCCATTTCCTTACAAATACCATCTGGAAGTTCCATAAATTTTAACTGCATCAACAAATTATTTTTTGAGTTAGCTTTGATAAAAGTTTCATTTTTAACATTTTAGTTTCATTAAAACTTACAAAAAGTTCTTCAAACTGTTTCTGAATTTCATTGTCCATCTCTTCAACCTTAAAACTGGGATCACGAACAGGAAAAGCATCAACGAACAAAAATGCTGCATTTGCTCGAACTTCTGAGTTTCGGGCCTGTAACGATGGAGGAAAAAATATCTTTTCCATAAGGACAGACTGTTAATATCCAAAGGTGTATCCTGTCAAATACTGTTCTCCAAACATTTTACTAAGTTAGTGGTTTTAATTAAGTAGATGGAAAAGATGACTTTATAAATGGATAGAAGAACTTAAAGTCACATATGAGTTTTAATGTTTTATCTTTTACACTTCTGCGCATTCAGTAAAACCTGAGTTATTGTTACAATCAGCTTCCAAAGCATACCAGCTTCAATGACCCTGAGGAATCACAGTCAGAGCCCTCCTGCTTTCTGTAATGCTGAATAAATTAAAAGCAGTTGGGATTTTTCTTGGTGGCCTAAAGCTCCTCTTCAGGACAGAAGAATCTTGAATTCAATCAGATTGAATAATTAACTTGCTTGTCAAGAGACAGGTGATTTAATTGAAAAGCTCAAGCTTGTTTCTTCAAGAAAACAGTATTTAGTAACTAAGTACCAGAAAGCCTGGAGGGTAGCTTATCCAGCAAAAACATTCATTTCTGCATCTCTGCACGTAAGTAACAGCACCACGTTCTGAGCTCCAGGCAGCTCATCAAAAATCTATGGGAAGCCTCACAACCCTCAGAGATTTTACCATATTCAACAGTTTTCAGTGTACTCCACTATATATTTTACTGGTTGTAGAACTCCAAATGCAAAAAAAAAAAGGGAAAAGGTGCATATTTAGACATTCATTCAGTGAAAGATAACTGACCCTGTGAACTCTTAAAAGGACAGAGAAAGAGAGCAAACAATGAAACTATGAAGAAATTCAAGGCATCACAAGGAGAAAGCTGAAATCTAACCACAAAACTGCATTTATCAAAGCAGCGCAGTGATTAAGAGCCTCTGCTGACTTCTCCTGGAAGGAAGAGAAGGAAGAATTTTGTCCAGATTTTGGGTCCAATGGAAAAAAAAAACCAACCTCTCAATACAGCAAAGTAGGCCTCATTTTAACAGCAAGATGAGACAGTTCGGGGAACTTCCTGACTTTTCTAATAATCTCATTTTCTTCCTCCCTTGTCATAAAGGACTTTGAAATCAAAGGCAGGGAAAAGAAACATGGCAATAACCATGTAATATTTAGACTTAAATAAACTAATGATGAATAAAACCAGAAAAACACAAAAGAAATGAGCAACAATTACTTCATTTACGATCTGTTTTGGGTTTCTCTTCTTGACCAATCCTGATATGGTGAAGTAGAACCAAAATATTCCATATCCTTCAAGTCAACAAAATTAATAGAATTTAGAATTAAATTCTAAATTGAATTCTACAAAAGCAAATAAAGCACACACATGCAGTCTTTAGTTAGGGATTTGTGTTTTCCTTTGTTTATCATGGATAATGCAAACAGTTTAAAGGTGAAAAGATCATCATTCTTAATTCTATCCTATAATATTGTAGAAAATCCTTCAGCTTTGAGCTTGTCTGTATTTAAGAATTAACACATAACAAGACAGTATGTGAATTCAGGGTGAAATAGCTCTTCTGCACTAACATTGCACGTGAAAATTAATTCAAATGTGTTTTTGTGCAATAACCTAGACCTTGTCTACCATAGCCATTCCAGAAAGTTAATTTCCATAACTTTTTAAGTACATTACACTGAATTCCATTAAACTCACTTTTAATTCTGAACTGAGTACCCACAATTCAAATTCCTGCCTTTAATTAATTGGAATTCATCCCAAATGTATTTGCATATTCAGGCTCATACAGTGTCTTCACAGAGGTAGAACCTAAGACTTTAAATTCATGGCCTGTTTTAATCCACACAGATTTTTCCACACCAGAGCCTGCAGTTATTTAAAAGAATAATATTTCTTTACCATTAGGCTTGTACTATTCAGAGGAACTTTCAGAACCTTTTTAAACAGTATTTAAATTTTTTCTTCAGTTAATTTTCATAGCTTTCTTTTAAATTTCATCTGGTCTTACAGGTCCTGAAATTCATTTCAAATTATTTAAAACACTGCTTCCCCAGGACATGTTAGTTTAAATGTGTGAGATGTTAAAAAAATATTAAAAAGACAACCAAACACACCACTTTAAAGGAGTCACCTCCTTTAACAGCTTGAATTCCTGGAGGAGTGGTTCTTGACTTTTTCAGCTTGATAAGAAATAGCTTAATCACTACTTACCTCACACTAAATATCCATATTTTTATATCCATGTATCTTCTTACACTAACAATCAATCACTGCACATCTCTTTTATATTTGCAAGACACTTGATTTTCATAATAAGAACATGAAAAAAGATGAAGTTACATAAGGGCTTATGTTATAAAAATTTATGCTTATAAAATATGTGTTGGTAGAAGTCCCAACAGAAGTTGTGCAATCTAAGTATTTGCAAAACAAGCTATTTAAGAAGAAACAGAGAACTGTGCATTACAAATGTGCATTCTCAGTTTAAAGACTGCAGAGATGAAATCAAGTAGTTTCAGCCTGAACAGTTCTGGAATTCGGTGTATTCTTACAACTGAAGAATTTTTGCTTTCTGCAAGAAGGAGGAGTAAACAGGCCTTGTATGTCCTTTCTGTTTCATAACCAGAGTTCTAGAACAGGATTTGTTCTTCACTATAATAAATTAGGGATATGGCTAAAATAGGAGCATCAAACTGGTTAGCTAAAATTAAAGTGACATTTGAAGCTATGGAGAAGAATCCATAACACTAAGGACAGTTATAAGCTTCCCTTCTTAGTTCAGTATCTTAAGCTACTGGTGATTCTGAGTCACAGCAACAGGTCAAAATGCCAAATAATTCATGCAGTACTATATGATTTATTCTGGCAATGGAACCATTAGTGATGTGAAGATTATGAAAAGCAGCTGTTAAAAACTTCAACCACTTCTGGAATCAGGAATTCTCCCTCTGTCTTGCTGCAGATCAATAAATAACCATTGTTTCCCACAAGACACACCTTCTGTTACATTTCTGCAAATAAATGTATGCAGATTTCATAAAGTTTGAGAGCATCTTCCTCCAAAGTATTCTGGTCTTACATTTGAGTCCTGGGCCTTGGAAAGTGACCACGACCCTCCACTAACAGGCAGCAGCTACCTTAAAAATGGAATACTGTATTTTTTTAGCTTACCAAAAATCAATTAAAACCCCTATTCTTTTTAGGGGCAGAAATGTAGAAATTAAAGGAAGCCATGCTTTGTAGCTGTTATTCTCTTGCACTAGGACAGACATGTTTCATCCAGAAGGTTCCTTGTTTATATTAATTCTAAAGGCATGGGATCCAACCTTTAATGTAATACCAAACAAGATACTGGGCTAGCAATGACTCTGTTCATCTTCCCACCTCTACCACAGGGTTCTGCTGAAACCAAACAGCTCTCAGCTCCTTCCTGTAGCTCATAAAATCCATTGTAAACAACTTTTAAAGTTTATAGTAAATACTTTCAACTTTGAGAATTTCAAATACCCTTCTCATGGCTAGAGAAGATGCTGTATGACCAACCAATAAATGAAATTAAAAATGTTGACCAGAATTTAATTCGGCTGTATGTGTACGCTTTTACAAACAGGGATTTCACAATCTCAGACAAAATAAAAGCTGTTACTAAAGAAGGAAGCTTAGCTCATTTTAATCACAGAGTGTAACTGAGTAGACAAACTGCAGGAGGCTCCCATTAGTCTGTGCATTCAATCCACAGGAGGACATGCCCACACTTACCATAAAAGAACTAGAAGTAAGAAATTTCATTCTGAGTGCACATCCATACCATGAATCTCTGTACATACAATCAAACTGGAATAAACGTTTTTCTGAATCAAAACTCTAATAAATTCATTGAGTTGAGCTGTATTCTAAGGCTGGTAATTAATGAAAAAGTGAGACTAAACCATCCTCTGAACATTTCTGGCTTTGATCAATAAAACACTGATAATTCCCTAAAGATCTTGGAAAACAGAACACAAGACTGCACATAATTTTCAAATTGAAAAGATAAGAATACCAAGTGCAATCCTGAAAAGCACTCTAGGTACCTGTAAACAAAACTGAACTTTACAAGTAAATTATATTAAAAAATTAGAATATTATTGCCTAATCACAATTTGCAAAGTTCCTCAGCTGCATCTGTGATGTCAAACACTCATTTTGGTTTTTCTAGCTATTTCATTTTAAAAGCAAACAATAAAAAACAGATGATGTGGAAGGAACCCAAAATTTAATAGTTGGAGAAAGACAGTCCTATTTTCTGAAAAGGATCATTACCTTCAGTGCTCTCCAGAGGATGGGCTGATACAATCTATAGAGCATTTCTTCAACTCCTTGACGAACTTTACTTTGTTTATGAAAATAACTCAGTATCTAAAAAAAAAAACAAACCAGGCCCAAAACATTCAAGAAGTAGTAAGGGGTTGTCTCATTTCATAATTATGTAACTTCAGAGTTTTCATACTATGGGAATTATAAAACTAAACATATTAATTGACCCCATACTTTACTGAAAAGTCTCAAAAATAGTAAAATTAAATTGATCTAATAAACATAATATTTTATAACTTTATAAAATAAGTTTGCATAAAGATCTACAACTAAGAAAAAACTATGGCTAGAGAATTTCACAGCAACAACTTATTTTTCATTACTGTAAAAAACTATTTTGAAAGTAACTGGCAGAAATAGTTTGAAACCATGAAATTATGAACTACAGATAAATAAGCCTTTTCTCTGTTAAGAACACAGAAACTTATCTGGTAAGTAGAGTTATCCAAATAAAAATGTACAAACCTAATACATTCTATATGCATTGATGAAAAGCAACTATCAACACTCCTTGGGACTCAAAATTGTGCTCAATTAGCTAGAAATCCTGTTATTTTTTATCTGAATTATGCAGAAAAGGAAGTGGAAGACCAGAGCAGAATATGAGAAAGGACATCATGTAACTTCATATGAAGAATTCCTCCACTTGAAACACTGGTCAGTTTGAGCTGTGTTCTAAGGTTGGTAATTAAACAGAAAGTGAAATGGGATCATCCTCTGAACATTTCTGGCCTTGATCAATACAGCACTGATAATTCCCTGAAGATCTTGGAAAACAGAATGCAAGATTACACAAAATTTGAAAAGAAGCTGACCCTCTAGTGGTCAGTTCAAATTTATTCCAAGACCTACTCCACTTGCAGCCCACAGACATTTATTCACTGTCCTCTTTCAAGATCGTAAGCCTCTGAGTCTGAAAACATGAAATGCTGTCAAAAGCCAGGAATCAAAGGACAAAGGACAAACTATGAGAAAACAAAACAGAACAAACCCTCTAAAAAACCAACACCAAAAACCCAAACCAAAATAAACAAAAAACCCAATATAATATTGTACACAGGTTCTATAGAGCTATATATTACACACATTTCACACTTTAGAGTCTGTGTACTTGGGAGAAAGCATGGGAGGGGAAGGGGCATTGATCAAATACAAATGTCTTAAAAAGCTTTGTGCACTTCTTGTTCTGCTTTAAATGTTCTGCCCATGAATACAAGCCAGAGATGGACAACTAGAATCAAAGCTTGTCCCTATAAACATATACTAACCCCCTATATATAATAAAAATAAAAAAGCCAAGTTTCATTTCAGACTCATGTACTAAGTTTGCCTCAAGAAGGTTGTAACTTTTTGTCCCTGTAATCATCTATGGAAAGGTCAATTCTGTAGGTAAAGAAAGTGTAGACAATAGACAGCAAAAACTATTTCTGATACTCTGGAAAATCCCCTTTTATTTCTACTTTTGAGCAGCAAAGACAAATCTGGTGCAAAACTATAAGCAGGTTCCTCCTACTGTTTCTCACAACATGCTATTTTTTAAGTATTTGTGGTGGGTTGGCCCTAGTCACCAGCTAAGCACTCACAGCCATTCACACACTCCCTGCTCAGCGGGGAAGAAAGAGAATTGGAAGAGAAAAGCAACTTCAGGGGTCAAGACAAAGACAGTTTAATAAATGAAGCAAAGAGGACCAAAAAGATGCCCAAACAAGTGATGCAAATGCAATCACTCACCACCTGCCACGAGTAGACCAATATTCAGCCAGTCTCCAAGTAATGGCTACCTCCCAAAAACCCATTTTCCCTCAGTTTGCTGAGGGAATGATGGTTGTATGGTATGCAATATCCTTCTGGTCAATTTGGGTCAGCTGTCTCAGCTGTGACCACCCAACTTCTTGCTCATGCCCACCCCACTCCCTAGGGAAAACGTGGGGAGGGGAAAGCCTCGAGACCACACAGGCACTGCTCAGCAGCAACCAGAACACTGGTGTGCCACCAGCACACCCAAACACAGCCCCATACAGGCTGCTGTGAAGGAAGTATTTCCATTCCAGCCACACCTGGTATAGTATTTTAGTATGAAATGGAAATTTTCCACTTTATAGCAACTGATCTCATTTTGATGCTACTAGTTCATGTCATGCTTTTCAAGAACTTACCTCTCTAACTTTAGAATGAACAGAAGAACTTCTGGGAAGATGAATTCCATGATGCATGAAATCCTGAATGCAATTATATTCAAGTACCTACAGTAAAAACACACAGATGCTCCCGTTAACACAGTAAAACAATAGTAAGTACTGTAGCTGTGCAGCAACTATATTTTTCCCTAAAACAAGCAACTGAAAATAGTATCTGGTATTATTTCTTACTGGGCTTCTGCTTGGCCCAAATTTTTCCATGCTGGGGGCCTCAGTCTGCCTCAACTGATTTTCAAAATTTCAGAATATACAAATAATCCAATTGTTAGAAGCTAAAAGCAGGGTAAATAAGAATATTTAGCATCTGAAATTTTGCTCTAGCATTGTCGTGATGCTGTAATTATGCCTTTAATCACTTCCATGGAAATCCACAAAAACTAGATAAACACTTGAGCTATCAGCTATACAGACCTGCACATACTGACTAAAAGCTTCAATAATTCAACTAACTGGTGTGTTTATGAAAAACACTGTATATATGCATAGTTGGGTGAACCGATATTTCAGCAGCAGAATTAAAGGTGTTTAACTGCAGCCAAGCTGATCTCAGTGGGAAAACATTCAAAGCATAACATATTGTTACTTCTTGACAATGCTGAAGAGGCCCTTTCCTTAGGGAAATAATTCTTTAAGGCTTGTTTAAGGCACGTCTCTGAGGTGGAAAGTCATGAGTCTTTCCCACCTTGAAATCAAAACTATCCAAATGAAATTTCAAGCATAGTGTTACCTCTATGAATTCTCCTGACACCTTCTTCCAGGCCCTGAAGTAAACTTCTGAAATGTATTCCATCAAGGATCTGTATTAACACATAGGAAACACTGTCAAGAAAGCATACTAACCATATCTAGGTACAACTCATAAATGTGAAACATGAAGTTTTTCATACGTACCAATATTATTCTTAATTCTGTCCATCAGCATGATTTTTAGAAGAAGAAATTCTCTTTCTCAAGTCCACACCCATAGCTACCAAGCTGACTCTTAATTAATGAACCCAAGCACTACTACATGATACTTGAAATATCTCTTATGGTGGGAAAGTCAAAACATTCACAGAGATACTTTATCATTTATGTCATGATGAATGCCTTAAATTCTTTATAGAGATGTACAGGTATACATTATTCTACCTGAAAGCATTAGAAAGCCTCTGATTTTAATACAAAGAATTACTTCTGCAATATTTCACTGAATAATCAAAGAAAAAATCTCCATTTTTTTCATGCATCAGCCCAGTTCTCAGGCTGATTGATCCTGCAACTCACTTCTTATTAGAATGTCTGCATATAGAATCCTATCAAATTAATTTAGAGGTTGCTCATAGGAAAAAATAGAAACACCCTACAAAAGGAGAAAAGGACCTGCAGCCCTCACACAAGCACTGCAAATAACGCAGTCCAATTTCTATCAACGCCATTTGCTTTAGCTAATGGCAAATATACATTTACTACTCCTATAATTGTACACCCAGGCACATCAGAGCATCTACTAAATGAAGTTGCTGAAACAATATAGCAGATATATTCAGAAGATTTGAGGGTTTTCTGGATCCTGATATATTATTCCAATACACTAGGTATTTTTAGAGAGTGAGACAAACAAGATTTTAGACAAGCTCTTACTAATTAAGTACTCTAACGAGGATGCATACCTTGGAAAGAACTGTAATTGGTTTTTAACAGTTCCATGTATCATTTTAATGAAGTTTACATTCCAGCTGAACAAAAAACTCAGGAATCTTCTTCCCTGTGGGGAGGGGAAAAAAGGAAAAAACAAAGGGAAGTCAAACCTCAGAAGAATACCCAATTTAAGAGCTACCTCAAAAATCAGTAAGTACAAAGGAAATTACATCTTTAATTTTAAAATGCATAGGTGAAACTGAAAAAATTATTTAAGATTCTTAATTATTTAACAGAATTCAAGCATTACATTTATTCACACTGTAGAAAAAACACGGAACAAATGAACATGTGGATCACATATCTGCCTCTACTCTTTCAGTGTGCATTCTGTTTTGGTGTGACTTCAAGCAGCATTCCAGAATGGCAACAGCCTGTGCAACTCAGCACCTGCATCAAGGTCGGACCGTCGAGCTCTGCCAAGCGCGATACCGTTCCGAGATGACACTGGAACGATGGTGAAGGTAGGAATAAAACACCACGACAACTCTACCAGCACTGGACACAGGAACATTTTTAACAAAGCCATAGAAAACAGCTGGGCCACTGAGGAAATTAAATGTTCTGATCAGAAAGGACAGTTCCTTTCCTCTTGCCACATGAAAGGTAATATTGCAAACCTCCAGGAGCTGCTTTCACTCATGAAAGCAGAAACACTGTTTTTCCCAAATCAGTTTTCTTCCAGTTTAGCAAGTCAGGAACAACGATGACAAACCTGATGAGCAATAGAATTTTGCAATAAAAGGCAGCAAAAGGCTGTGGATGAAGGAAATAAGCCAATGCTCCTCCAAAATCAGCAAGATCTGCCCAAGGAACTGGAGCCTCATACAGTATCTGTACAGGCAGCCTCACACTGACTTAAGCTTACAGATGAAGTAGTGGCATCCAGCTTCTAAGACTTCAAAATGTTTGATCATACATAAGGGTGAGTCAGCCAGTTGTAAGGGTCCTTTTTATCTGTCAGCTTTCTAGCTGAAAATAAATTAGGAAAATTAATAAAGGAAGTGCCATAGCAAAGAACACACTGGCAGAAATGCAAAAAGGTCACTGAACAATTAGCTGAGGTTCAGAGGCACTTCCATTGAGAGTTGGACCAAGAGTTGTGTTCACACCTAAGACAAAACAGAGAAAATAGAATGCCAGTCACACTTGGAGTTGGAATCTCACAGAGTAGGGGAGGGAGAAGAAAGCACATAGTTGGAAACTGCCCCATAGTGCGATTGATAGCTGAAATACCTTTGGGTGAAGAAGAAATTCAGAAGCTCATAAAAATCAAGACCTAAAGGCTAAATACAATGTCAAGATTCTCGTCAACAGTGGAATCCTTCCTGTTGTCAATGAGAGTTGCCTCTATCTCCAACTTTGGTGGCCTAATATAAATATCCAGCAGTCCCACTTGGTTTGTCACACATCAACATCCCTGACAAAACAAAAGGCCAAGGGAGTCTTGGCCTACAGCTCTTTCCTCAGCAAGGCAAGGATGAGGAAAAACTTGAACTCATCTTCTACAACCCCAGCAGCAAGGCAGATCATAAAAAGCCAAAAAATAGCTTTCAACCAATTCGTTTTGGCCTTAGGTTCCAAAAGATTGAGCCTGCTCCTAGAAATTATGATAACTGCCTCTAACTTATTCTGCTGCTTGTGATTAATGGATCTGAAATAATTACTGTTATCAACATTCTCATTATCATGAGAGGTAAACTGGTGATAGGTGAATAAGACTGTGAACTTGTGAGTTTGGGATTAATGCAGTATCAGAGTGCTGGGTGTCTGATACTGCTGTGCTTGTGGACACAGAGCACGTGACTTTGCTCTATACACACACAGCAGGTTAGCAAGGAAAGAGTACAACAGACCTACCACTAAAACACAGTAACATGCTCTGCAGGCTCTGCAGCTGTTGGACTGGAAACCCCATCTGAACAACAGTGTTTTCATAAATCACAGAGATATCAAGTCAGAGCATCACTCCACTAATGCAGCCTGATAATAAGCCTCTGAGAAATATTGCTCTGTGTTGAACAGCACAGCCTGGGAAGGTAGAAATGCTGAACTCCCTGATCTTGCAATGAGGTATAAATGTGCAATTCTCTAACAGTTTAATCCGATTTAGAACTGATACACTGCATTCCTGACCCTTCCCTTCCTCCAGCCTTGCATATGATGAACCACTGCAGACAGTTAATCTGTCTGGAAAATAATCTTACTAGGAAAAAACAGCTACCTCCTTCAGTCAACCCATGGCATTGCTGCTTGAACATTATACTGTGGAAAGGGAAAGAGGAATGCTAGCCCATGGCAACACAGGATTATTGCAACCTGGAGTTAGAGCAGCTTAAGCTACTATGGTGCTATGCTCTGGGATATGTACTCTAAAAAAACTAGGAATAGTTTTCTCAGGAATTGTAGGACAAGTCTGCAGGCACTTAAAGGGAGTATTAGTCCCAATACACAGAAGCTCAGTTGCATCTCAAAGCAATTCATGGTGATATTTGGTGTTACTGTTTTTTTTAGAAGCAATACAGGATGCAAGAAGAAGGTCCAGCAAAGATACTGGGGGAGCATTGGTTGGTTTCTTGTTGCTACAAGAAATCTACCATTAGTGAAATGAGCCAGGAAGGGAAATTAGAGAACACACATGAGGTGTGTTATCACTGCAACTGAACTCCCACAGCATGCAAATCCCAAACAAAAGGACTTGCACCAGAAGTGCAATGGCTTCATAGCAACAGGAAAATGCTTTGAACACTTTGAATTTCCTGTCTTCAGAGCTAGGAAAATCCAAGTTGGTTAACATTCTGGATACATACTGGAAGGTCATATATTGAAGCTGGATTTCTGCTCACAAACTGAGATATGTGAATTTGGATGTTTAAGTCCCTAAAATGTTAATTGTCTGAAGAGTGATTCATGTGATCAGCTGTTAAGTTACCGTTTTATGGAGCTGAATTGTTAGGTTGACTCTGCTGACTAGGGTTAATATGGCACACCCTAAACACAGAGCAATTTTACATGCCCAGATGGTTTTCCAGAAACCAGACAGTGTTGTACGTGCCAGTCCCACACGGATGTCTTAAGGTCATTTAATGTAGCATGGGTCATTCACTTAAGCAATCAAATCTTTCCCAGGACCTGTAGTGATTATGCTCCTGCACAGACATCTAAATTTATTTCAGGGACTTAATTTAACTGAACCCTGTCCTGGAATCTTTCCAAAATGGGTTATGGTTCTCCTTTTATTTTGAACTGTTATCCTCCAGGATGTAAAGTGACTTGTGTATTGGGGTGGCATGGCAAGGTTGTGGTAGTGGAGGCCTGCAGAGGTGGTTTCTGTGAGAAGCTGCCAGAAGCTTTCCCCGTGTCCAATAGAGCCAATGCCCGAGGGCTCCAAGGCAGACCCACCACTGGCCAAGGCTGAGCCTAGGCAACAGCTGGGACCTGCTGCTTTCAGTCAGTCCTTCCAGCCAGAAAGCAAAGAATCCAGAATTAAGGATTTAAGCCACTAATGATCAGATGACAGAGCAGAGAGTACAGTAAGGTGCTCTCTGTATCTACCTAGAAAGAGACAGGCCTATGAAAATGCAAACCCAACAAAATGTCAAGAGCCAGAAATCACTCAGAGAGCAAAGAGAAAAATCTTGGGCAAACAAGTGAATGTGCAAAGTGTGGCCAAATCTGCACATTCTTGTGGAGCAAAGGGGATGAGTCTTAATATGCCAGGAAAAGTATTCATTACCAAGTCTGATCACCACTGCTTCTTTCCCCTCATATTTAAAAAAAAACAAAACCAAGAAAACCTAAACAAACAAAAAAACCACAACAAAGCCATGACTTATATACTGAAGGCTGTGTTTCACTCAGAGATTCAGGGTGCAAACTTCCTTTAGAAAAGCTGTGTAGTAATTAACAAATTATACTAAAATTCTCACATGATGTGGAAGAAAAAAGTACAAGAATTTGCTTCTGAAGCCTAGATAGCAGTTGTATTTTACATATATAATTATTAATTATTTACTGTGCCTATATGAAGGCAAAATATTAAAATGATACAGTGGATTCAAATATAACAGAAGAAAAAAACATATAGAATCAAACACAGCAAATGCATTTTAAGTACTAGGATGAAGAACACACAAGTACACACGTTTTCCAGAGGACAAAAAATGACCTAAAATGAAATACACCAAGGACACAAAACTAATTGTAAACTCTGTCAATAAAATCTTACCTTTCTTCTTTCCACCCACATTTTCTCTTTTTCCATTCCTAACTCTCATATTGCCTTAGTACATCCCAATTTTAGTCAAAACTAAAATAGCTTAAAATATGATACGTAGGTAACAAAAAACCCACCAACTTCATGGCAGGTATCCAAACCCTGCTCTATCAAACATTCCACCTGATTCATCTGCTATCTGCATTTTTTAAATGCCATATCCTCATACTGCCATATTAATGCAGCAATCTCAGAGCTTATTTTATGACAGAAGTTCATATATTCCATAGGAAAGGAATATATCTATTTTAAACATGCAGGGAAGAGTCAGAACTTCAGAGACAAAGTCAGGTGGTCCGGTTACCTAACCAGAAAAACAGACTGGACACCACTATCCTGGTGCACAGACACAATCTAAAAACAACAAAACAGCAACTGTTCACTAAGAGAAATATATGTCATTAAATAAAATAATTCTCATTTTTCTGTAAAGTTGGGTTATTTTTATGCTACTTTTAAAACAGAATATGGCAATGCAATCTTTTAAATGGAGTCATTTAGAAGGAAAATTATTTTGCTAGAGTTACTTGTCTTCAATAAAAGAAAAACTGCTATAAAAGAAGAGAATTACACAAGGGGATGATTTTAAGTATCAAGGGAAATGCAATGGAAGCAAAGCACTTGATTCTTATTGCCTCAGGATACAAGAACTGGACAGAAAATTTAGACATACATTTTCACACTTTAGTCCGGAATAGAAACAAGTTTTTCCAAATGAAACAGAGTATCAACCATTTATAGCTTGGAGTCAGAGCTGATGGGTCTCATGTTGCTACCTACTGTACTGTAAAGAAAGATGAACTGCAAAACTATTAAAAGTGACCAAAGCTCACAGTAAGATAAAAGCTGGCTTACCTCTTCTTTGTGAATGTGTTTTATACTCATAAAACACTGAAGTAACAAGTTTTTGACTTCATTACTCTCATCTGAATCATAATCAAAACAAAGTAATGTCCGATGTAGATTCCATACACGAACTATATCTGCTCCCTGACAGGAAAGAGGAAGCCCACATTAGAGTGGAGTAGGCACGGCTTTACTGCAAAGAGGCATTGAAAGGATTTTAAATAATGAAGTTGAAATGAATTTTTACAGACAGATTTTTAGATTGTGAAATTATGAACATTAATGTCATCACGTTACTGGGAAAAATATCCATAACTGCAGAAATTCTGACTTCCAACAAATGAAGACATGCTCAAGTACAGAAACAAAGTTGCCATTTCATGCAAAATACATTAAAACCACACCATTCCACTTTTTAAACTTCATACAGTACATGCAGTTAACAGGGAAAAACAGAAGAAGGAAATAAGGATATATCTATTGGGTTAGTGCAAAAGATGTGTATCACAATACTCCAAGTAACTCATACATTTTGAAAAAAGAATTTCAGACAAATAGAAAAGAAAAATTACTTGTAGAAAGATAAAGAGCAAGAGAAGATGAAGCTTCCCACAGAAGTTGTCTCTATACATAGCTGAACATAGTACTTCAAATCTGAATTGACAAAAAGAGTTAATTGCTACAAAAACCTTGGTCATTGGACTGGACAAAAGAGTGAAAAGATGAAAAGGAATGAAGAAGAAAAAAATCCAGTTCACTTTTGAAACTGATGCCAAAAAACTTTAGAATTTGTTTTAGAGAAGGCAGTGTTTTATTGAAGGGATTATCGTTCTGGAAATAGTCAGTAATAACCTGAAAGTCAATATAGCCTGGGCATACCGTAGCAGCTTTATTCAGGCTTTTTCTCAGCAGAATGACAAACAGAGGCTTCCCCAGCTGCTCTTTCCTTTCCAGTCCCTTCTCCCACCACATTTCACAAACACGTTGGATAGCATCCTGTAGGATTTTTTCAGATGCAGGTAATGCAGGAAGAATACCTACAAGAATGAAATAATTATTTACTGCAACGAACCAAGTCACTCCTGTAAAACAGCCGTCTGTTAGCATGCTAACTATACCTCAGTGTCAGCTAGCTCCTGCCACATTTACACACCTTCATGGCTTATGCTCACTGCAGTATTTAGGCAACTCTAAGGTTTTGCCCAAGTTTTTGAATCAGTAACAATGAAATACTGAGTTTCCCTTAAAAGTAACATAAGTCACATGATAATCAAAGTTATATTCCATTGGGCGAACAGCTGGGAGAAAGAAAACTATTTACATTCCAGCTTCTAAATTGTGCAGCTGATTTTTAAGTAAATGCTCCCTTAATTTTGTCTTATAAATATAAGCTCAAACCAGTACCAACTTTTCTCCTGTGAATTGTTTCATAGGCCAGCTGGATTTCAGTCAGATCAAACAGTCTCTGTAAAATGCTGCATTCTGTACAGAGAAGTACTCACGAGTTAGCATGAGAACACATTCCACAAGAGCTTTGTAGTTTACATTTTCATCCACTGCAGGTATGGAAGCAGTAACGACAGCTGCCACTCCTTGGATCACTGCTACAGTTTGTTCAGTTTGTTTCTGAAAGAAAGCAATGTTGAGGAAACACTTCTGTAGTTTCTTTTGGACTCAGAAAATAATTCCAACAAGAAATAAACCTTAGCAACAGAGAGCAAAGTTGAATTTTTATTATGCTTCTCTTTTGAAAAAGGAGCATATTGGCACCCAAAATCTACCAAATAAGAAGCAAAAGCATCGATTTTTAAAGTACATCTTGCCAAAAAGTTTGAAAAGGGTTTTCAGCTCCAGCTAGCAGATAACCCTGTGACTGAACATGCGCATCCATTCCTGCACCGAAATCCTCCCCTGCAACAAAGCACCCGCTCAACCACACATCCATTTCAGAGCTGAAAAGCCCCTAACTAGCAGGGTCTTGTGCAACTCAGAAATGTTTACATCTGGTGACTTTCACTCCAAGTGTGTGATTCTACAGGCCTCTGAATGGATGACTGACTTTTCTACAAGCCTCCAGGTTTCTCTAATGATTTCCCCACTGCATTTCTTTTCTTCCTCCAAAATCAAATAACCTTTTCCCCCAGTATTCTCAAGGCTACACAGACTACAGCACAGAAGGCAGTACATGAGGGTCTCAGTCAGAAAGTCTATATATTCTATATTTGTGGAAGGGGCAGTCAAATCTAGATTTCATGATCTTCATTCAATAAAATGACATCACAAATCAGGTAGTGAATTTTTTACACTATATGCCAGATACTTCAACTTAACATCTGCAATGTTAGCACCCATTTACTGAAATAAGACATACAAACAGCCCCTCCAACACTCCTAAGAAAACTAACTCACATCTTTCATAACTAAGACTATCGGCAGATCTAGTATTTTATAGTATAGACCAATCATAAGCTCAGCTTAACCTAAGCATAAATTAAGGCATTTAAAAATGGGCAGGAAGGTGATATTTGGAACTGATCTTATTTCATAACTCTTGCATGTTTTCAGATGTTATGGAAATATTCCATTTTATTTACCAAAAATCATGAAACATTCATCATATTTTCATTTTACAAGATTCTTACCATTTCTGGAACTATATCAACTTCCATGTCATCACCACTTTTATCACCTCCAGTCCTGTGCCATGTTCCCACAGGGTTCTCCATTAAGCTCTCTCTCAATAGCTGTGTCAGTCTCTGCCATAGCAGTTCTTTTTGCTTTCTTGGCAATTCTTGAAGCAGCTCATTCAAGTCAAAATGATCAAATGTATTTTTCTATAAATGGTCAGAAGATACCACATAATTACACATCAGTGAAGTGGTTTATATTTCATCATCTTTTCTACAATTAATGCGGGTTTTTACAGTAATTATTAATTTACATTCCTCTGCAGTTATAGAAATAAAATACCTTCTAGAAGTTATATTTTTTAAAATAGCATAAGAAATTCCTGCTACTTAACTCTTTATCATGAAGCAAGAGTGCTGCTTTTAAGACAAAAGCCTTTAGCCCTTGATAGCAATGAAGATGATTCCATTAGACCCTTAGCTAAGAAGCTCAAAACTGCACAGAATTTAAGTCCCTGATCATATTTTTGCTATCTTAAACACTGATTGATGATGACTGTTGAAAGAAAATCCTTAGGCAAGGACTGGAAACATAACAGTCAGTACAGCCATAGGGACAGCACTAATCTGGGGTATGAACTGCCCACATCAGAGCTCAGCACACTGCACTGTTTTAAAGCCCCCATCAAACCCAGCTCCTGAGCACGTTAACCCCACACCTCCTGCTGAAGCCCTGCTAACAGGGAAGCCACCATCAGTCTCCAGTAGAGACTGCACCACAAGAATGATCTGAACTATTTCCTCAGAAGAACTTTGCTAGAAGAATTTACCTCAGAGACACAAGGAGTCTGTTAGCATCAAAGAAGCATAGGTAACCTGCTAGGAAAGGGAATACGCAGAGAGAAGATGAGAAGGAAAACCAGGCACAGCCAAGAGAAAGTACAGATAATTTCTGAGATGTAATTTGCAATACTGAAGGTTTACTGGATCAAAAACACTTCAGAGGAAAGAGGGAGAATGTCCATGATCTCGAAATAAATATAGTCTTAGTTTGCAGATACACTGCAAGGCATCAAAAAGAAAAAGTCGAAGGTAAAAATAGAAAAGAAAGAAAGAAACAGCGATAAGTATTACAAAGTTCCCAGAAGGGTATGAGAAGAAACACCCTGTTACATATTTATAAGACAATTTCTATTCTATTCTACAGCTGGAAACAAATACAATAAACCAAATGCCTCACAGGGAGTTCCGCAGCCCTCTGCCTCAAACTAACCCAAAAGACAGGATATTAAGATCGTACTGTTTTGAACAGAAAGAAAGAATTCATAATAAGACCAGAGCTTTTCGATCTTTCTTTGGGATGATATGAGATAGAATTATTCCAAAATCTATGAGGGGAAAGAATGAGAGTGAATGATAATCATATCTGTGATTCCTATTTTTCTGTCTAAGAAATTATGTCTTTTCTTGAATTGGAATGGAATTTAGTGGAAAAAATTAACAGCACCTGTTGAAGATCTCAATGAACAGCACCACAATATGACGTTTTTTAAAGATTACTAATTAAAAAAAATGAAAAGCCCACGAGAAACCTTGAAGGAAAATTAGCAAACCCCTGGAATTTTAGAAGCCACAGATGAACCTAAACATTGAGAGGAAGGAAAATAAAAATTGAAGGGGGAAGTAAGAGGGGGGTGGGGGTGTGTGTAGAAAACAGACACTGAAAGAAATAGCAATGCTAAAAACAGCTTTCAAAAAAGTTTAAAAGGTAAATTCTAAGGCTAGAGCAGCAAATAAGTAGAAAAAGCGGGGTAAATATAATATTAAAATTAAGGAAAGCAGTGAGGTTTCATGATGATTTGATCACAGCCTCCTCCAGCAAACCAGTCCGGAATTTTTCATGGGAGATCCTAAAAGGAGGATCCTCATACTAAGACAAGACATGGTCACACATCCTCCCTCACTGAATGTTTCAAAAGGAAATTAACAAAATAACTCGAGTCTCTTGAACAGTCAAAAATTCATCTGGATATACATGTTCCCTTATGCCACAAAGGCATGAAGACAATTTTAATCAATATACTCATTGTAGTTGGTGACAAAGTTTCCAGAGATACTGGCAACAGCTGAAAACTGTTGCACAAGAACTCCTGTGACTTGGTGATGGAAAATACGAGGATGAAAAAACGCAACCACTTTTAATCCAAATAGCCCACAGCAGTTAAAATAAATTACTGATTGCAGATGGCAGAATCAACACAACCAAATCAGCTGAAAAGGAAACACTGCAAGTGAAAACTAAAGTGAATCATTTTTTGTTAAAAGTGTTTTGATTTAGGTAAAAATGGGAAGGAGACTTTAAGCAGAGGCAATCTGGTAATAAAGTTGTCATCTATAACTACATACAGGCACACAAATGAAAGAAATAGCAAATTTCTTGGGGAAAGATTCAGTGATGTTAGGGAGACAAACTTTTGTAAGCTTATTATACAGAACATAATCGTGGGTTGAATACAGTTGCTACATTAAATCAGTTCATGCCTCTGTGCACCTAGAGGTCAACTGACCCATTTTCTTTATCCTGATCCAGGCAATAGGAAAATACCCATTAGAAAGCTTAAGAAACTAACTTGACTATACCATTTTGAGAGAGCAATCTACCCCGTCTCTAAAGCATTCAGTAACAGAAAGAACAATTCAAGTAAAATTAAGTGTAGACCAGAGAACAAGTGGACAGCCCAAACTAACAAATGAATGAGCAAACACTAGTGAAACACAACTCTGCTATGTTTGTACGTGAACTCATATTCATTATATACCAATAAACTTCCATAGGTTGAAATGAAAAAATACAATACTTCATCAAGTTAGTATTATTTTAGTACTACCACAGTACTAATAATTTATTTTTTAAAAAAGGTAAACTGTATGCAGAACAACCAAATGTCAAAAAATTAGTTGGTTTATAAATATTCGTATTTCAGATTCCACAAGTTTCAGCCCATATTCCTTGAAGTGCCATTCGAACTTATTTTCAACAGCAATTATTCCCACACACCTGCAAGTACCACATAAATAGTTTCTGTCCCTTTGTCACACAATTTCCACATCCATAAGAGACTTATGACTCCGTAAGTGATACATATATACACTGGCTCACTTACAGCATTCTGAGTGTAATGCAGGAAGTCTTCAACCGACTCTTTAGACACAACTTGCAAAAACGCTTCGTGTTTCATCGTGGAATTGTTTTCCCTACTTTATAAAGAAACCATAACATTAGAGAAAGTACTTTATATCAAAATAAGATCATTTTGGTCTCAGGTGTAGTCATATATCGGCTATATACATAGCAGTTTTATATATATATGTCACATATTACAGTAGTTATACATGTATTACATAGTTAAAGAAGCTTTCCTCTCCAACATATTTTACAGTTATCTGAATCAGCATTTAGATTCACAACATCACTAGGCTGCAGCACTAGAAAATGCTTTCTTTCTAGTTTTTCTTTTTTTGCAGAATGAATTTTTAATGGATACTTTGATTTTTAAAAAGCACAGTGCATTCTCCAGCACACACCCACTATTTAAGCTGGCCACCATTCCCGACAACAGTATTTATTTCTATAAGATGCACTGAGGGATAGTAAAATGGTCTCTCCTTTTCCCTACTGTCAAGTGAAAACTATGGGAAATGGGCAAGACCACCAAGGCCATTTGCTCACGTAAACATTCCCTCCATCCTAGGTGTCTCCTGACGTGCTTTTCCAGTTGGGAGAGTGACTTACACAGCCTTTCGTGTGCGTGACGCTACACCACGGAACGGGGCGGGGGCCGCTCCCGGGCCCGTCCCGGGTCACCCGGGGGCTCCCGGCAGGCCCTGGCAGAGCAGGCAGCGGGAAGCCGGACAGGCCGCTTACCTCGGGATCCCTCAGAGCGGCCGAATCCTCATGGATCCGCGGGATGCGCCTCCAACACCGCGACGCCGCCTCAGCGGAGCGGAACGAAGCCGGCGGACTCGCGCGTAGAAGAGCCCGCGGCGCACGACAGCACCGCCGAAGGAGACAGCGGCCCCGGGAGCCGCTCGAAGGGGACACCCGTGGGCACCCCGGGACCCCTGGGAACAGCCCGAGACACCCTCAGCCCCAGTCCTTCCCTCACCCGCCACTTTTCGAATCCTCCCGCGGCCGACGTTGAGCGCGCGCCGCGGAACTCCCGTCTCGTCTCGCGAGAGCTCGGCCACTGCCCCCGCCCTTTCCCGCGCGCGGCACCGCTGGGGGCGGGCCCGGGGTGGGGGAAAGGCGGCCCCGGAACTGACCCGGGGCAGTGTCCAAAACTGACGGAATCACAGAGTCAGCTAGGCTGGAAAGGGCCACTGAGATCATCGAGTCCAACCTATAACCGAACACCACCAGCTCTACTAGACCATGGCACAGAGTGCCACGTCCAGCCTTCAGGGAGGGTGCCTCCACCACTTCCATGGGCAGCCCATTCCAATCACCATTTCAGCGAAGAAGTTCCTCCTAATGTTCCACCTGAACCGCTTCTGGCGCGTCCTGTTGTCCTGTCCCTGGCTATCTGGGAGAAGAGCCCGACTCCCACCTGGCTACACCCTCCTTTCAGGGAGCTGTAGAGAGCGATGAAGTCCCTCCTGAGCCTTCTCTTCTCCAGGCTGAGCCCCCCCTGCTTCCTCAGCCGCTGCGTGTAGGATTTGTGCCCCAGGCCCTTCCCCAGCTCCATCGCTGAGCAGCGCCCGTGCCCGCAGCGCCCGGCCCGGCCCCGGCAGCGCCCCGCGGGCAGTGGGCTGCGCTGCTCCCGGGAGCTTCGGCCGCGCTCGAAGGCTCCTTCCTCCCCTGCTTTTTAACACAGGCTGGCTGGAGACACGGCTGGTCCCGGAGGAACATCCCATCAGTTACCCAGAGGCAGCTGTCAGGATTCAAACCCACCGTCCCCTCACTGCTCCCTTTCTGTACCTACCTCAAAAGGGCCAGTGCTTCCAAAGGGGGGGTAAGACATGCTCAGTTAAATTCATGTTCATGCTTAAGAAACAAGTGTTCCTTCTTCCATGGTTCTCTGGTAATGTGGACATTTACAAAAACATCACCCATTTGATCACACTGGTGGCTTTTTTCTCCAGTAATTTTATTGTTGCTACTGCTGACCTCTGTGCCTTTGCTCACAGTCCTAGTGATAACATGAGTATTTTGCACTCTTCATCCAAAGCAATCAAGAGTTAAACAGCCTACGTGTCAGAATGTATAGGAGACTAGGTAAGCCACATGATATTTAGATTTTGATAACTAAGGATTTTTTTTTAATATATCAGGAAGTTATGTCTTCTGTTTCTTCTTTGCAGTGTTTGGAATTAGACTCAGATCTTGAATTCTGTAATATTCCCCATTCCATGTGTTTGAGCTCTTCCGCAAATCAAAACCAGTCAAAGTGTCTTGTTAAGGGCTTAATTTGTATCTTTCCATTTGGCATCTTCAGTAGCATAATATTTCTCAGTGTTGCTGGCAGTTCAGAAGAGAGAGGTGCATGACTGAAATAATTTGCTTTCAGTCTGTAGAAGCAGTACAGCATGTGCTGCTTTACTGTGCAAACAAACAGAAAACCAACTGTAATGTCTATAAAAGTTCTCACATCTGGACTTTTCAGGATTGTAATTTTAAAAAATATTACGTAATTCAGATTTTATTTAGCATTAAATGAAAAAATTCACTCCTTTTAAAAGTAGCATTTACATCTTCTGCTGTTTTAATTTTTAACATAGAGTCTCATCCTTAATCATCCTGCCTTTCACAGCTTCAGTTTATATTAAAAATTAAGGCTTTTCACATTTTCTGCCATATTTATTTGAGACAAGAATCCAGCTTATTTGAGATCCTGTGGAGCTGACTTTATTTCCCAAGTTAGATATTCAACTAAGTGCAAGTTAGTAGCCTATGAAAGAGCCTATGAAAGCTCATAGGAGCATATGAAACAGTTTGCTTGGAATAAGTTGCAGGAGCAATCAGCATACCTGTAGAATTTTAAGAGCAAATAAAACAGTGTAACACCTGACATTTAGACATTGTGCTAATGTCTGCCTATATTAAAAAAATTCTGCATATATTAAAAATCTTTGCCATTTTGGATCCAAACTGGTGGATTTATTTATCATGACTCACGTAGACTGAATATTTCATTAATACCTTGATTAGTCTTTTAATTAGATGCTACATTAGTCACCTGGTTACTGTTTATTTCATCGGGCATGTATCCATTTAGCAAACAAACTAAAACATATTTTAGCTTTTAATTCCTGTTGCATAGCAACCATAGAATTTTTTTTTTCATAGTATTGAAACTAGAAGTTGACACAGATAACAACAAGCTGAATAACACCAAGTGATTCATTTTAAAGGACCACATAGAGAAACCAGAGAGGCAGAATAATGTTTTCTAGGTTTTTTCAAGAGCTGTGCATGAACTGCAAGCCAGTAATAAACCTACAACTCCATTTTCAGTTTCTCTAATATTCTCTCTTTGAAGAGTACCAAATTACATGCCTCTCTTTGACATATCTGTTCATCTGTTCAAAATAATCTATACCCTGTGATAATAATCTCATATTTATTATCATTTTCCTGTCAAGTTAAGGCAAAAATGAAAAATGGGCCTTTCGCACATGGTTGCTGAGCAACAGCAAATAAAGATTTGCTTTTGTGCTATTGCTTCCTGAACCAGTCTTTATTCTTGTTGGTGGCCTGCATTAGAGATCTCAGTTATAAATGGCTCACACCAGAGTATTGTTGTTTGGGCTAGAGCAAGCATTCCATTTTAACCTATAAGAGTCAACAGTATAAATAAAAAATAAAGAAGTAGTTCCCTGAACGTCAGACACTTTTTTAACAATATCTTATTATATTTACAATGCTATTTTCTAGATAATAGTTTCTTATGAGATTATTGTACACATTATCTACTACCATGTTAGAGTTGTAACTCCTATTTCTTTTTCTTTGAATATGTAATAAAATTTGTTATAGTTAATACGGTATGAACAAAATCTGCTCATCCTTTGAGGCAGGCTGTTAATAATTTACATTCATGCATTTCCCTTGATTTTTTTTTTTTTTTTTGATCTTCGCATACTTTGATAAATAATCCGAACAGCATGGGAGAGAGATGGAGTTTCACACTATTCCACTTTTCCAGATCTGCCCTTGCCGGAAGGTAATCCTGCCAATCATGCCATCCTTTATTCAGAGGCAACTGTCACTTCTCAATGCTGGGGTGATTAGACCGTGAAAAGGCTTATTTTCCTTAAATTATTAATATTAACATGAATCAATTTTAGAGTTCAAGAGATTAAGAAGAAAAAAAAATCACTACAGAAGAAAAAAAAAATGTATCCTTTTTAACTCGCACAAAAATAAGGAAATAAAATGCGCAGAGGGGAGGCAAAAGCTGTTCCGGAGAGCCACTCCCTGGAGTCGCTGCCGACGGTACCGAAGTCCTGAACTGCCGCCCCGCGGGAGCTCCCCGCTACTGCCGGGGTCTGCGGGGGTCCACACCCAGCTCAATTTCAGCTGTGAAAACACAGCAACTTCATTTGCTTTGCTTTGTTATGATGCTTTATGACAAAATACTTAGTTATCACATCATGAGGTCGATTACAGGGCTGGAAGACCTCTCCCATGGAGACAGGCTGAGAGAGCTGGGGTGTTCAGCCGGGAGAACAGAAGGCTCTGGAGAAACTTTTAGAGCACCTTTCAGTGCCTAATGGGGCTAAAAGTGAGGAGAGGGAATTTTTGTAAGAGCATGGAGAGACAGGACAAGGGGGAATGGCTTTAAACTGACAGAGGGCAGGGTAAGATTAAATATTGGGAAGAAATTCTTTATTGCGAGGGTGGTGGCGATTGTGGCACTGGCACAGGCTGTCCCGAGAAGCTGGGGCTGTCCCATCCCTGCAAGTGTTCAAGGTTGGCTGGGGCTTTGAGCAACCTGGTCTAGTGCAAGACATCCCTGCCCATGGCAGGGGTGTTGGAAATAGATGATGTTTAGGGTCTCTTCCAACCCAAATCATTATATGGTCCTGGAGTTATTATTTGCTGTATTATTATGCTCTTACTGTTACCACTCGTTCCTTATAAGTAGTGTTACAAATCACTGTAATTTTTCTCTGCTCACTATTAGTACCATGAATATGGAAGGATTTCTGAAATGTTATAAGATGCTCACAAAAAAATTTACAATAACAGTATTCGCATAGCTGAATCCATCCCACTGTAAAAAAAAGGGAGTGTAATTTTTCATTATAACTACAGCAAACATTTTCTAGTATAAAGTCATTGTGGTCTTTCAGAATATTGTGTATCATTGAGTAAATTTATAATACTAGTTTGTCAGTTAATTTTTTTCAGATATGAAACACTCCAATTACAAATGCCATGTCTATATTACTTTAACCATATTAAAATTACCATCTGATAGAGATTTACTGCTCTTTTAAGTGTCCTGTCTCCTTGCAGCTCTCATTCTGTTTTAGTCTTTAAGAGAAAAATTGCTTCTAAGGTACAAAACCACTGTTATTATTAATTTTACAAGGGCTCTTAGAGGTTTCATTGTGATAGACATGCATCATTTAGGTATGACACCATTTCTGTTCCATCTGTCTGGTACAAAACATGAAAATACTGTATAAATATCAGAATGGACATGATTTGCTCATCCATATTAGTTTATCCATCTATAAACACACAACAAACTGCTTTACATTGCTTGGACATTAGACCAGCATTTACTTGTCTCTCACATCAGTGTTGGCTTTGTCAGCAAGGTGTTCCCCATGTCCTTGATCCAGACCAGGAGTCTAACCAAAGCCCACTGGGGTTTTTTACGGGCTGCATGTCCTGCTTCCTTCATGCAAAACTGACATTCGTGTGGTATCAGCCTGGGGGTATATGTGGAGTCAGGCACCTGTGAGGGCTTACATATCCACTAAGTTTAGACAAACTTGTCATTTATTCCTGTTCTGGGCATGTTTTATTATCACAAGACCTGTGTTTTGGCAAACTTTCTGATCATGTCCTTAACAAAGGAAAATTTATTCTTAATTTACCCCTGTGTTTACTGTGCATGATGGATTTCATTGTTAGGTATCCTGAGTTTCTAGCCACATGTTTGAATCAACAGTAAATTCTTAAAGCATAGTGATGTTTCAAATGTGCTGATCAAGGCCCTTTTCCATGTCCTAAACTGTAATTTCATTTCTGCCTGCTTCTGATTAATTTCAACTTTTTGGACTTAATCTCATTAAAGCTGCGCCAGCAACTCAAGGGAGTTCTAGAATCAAATCTAATTTGGTATCTAAGGCATGAAACACCTATGGTGAATTGCTGATAGAGGCATGTTAAGTTTCTGGTGAACTGAGAACCTTAATCTTCCAGAAGCTGCATGTTTCCTCACGTCATGGACCATTTTTAAAATTTCCCTGTGCCTCATGACTAAATACGTCTACAAAACCATTTTGGCAAATTGAATCCCCCATTATGAAACTCAGTTATTTTGGGCTGTCCGGTGCCTCAGAGGAAAGGGGGACAGCAGAGCACAGTGAGGGCCGTACCTGGTGTTCACTGCTTTTAAGCCAGGGTGACTTGAGGCTCCACTCCCGAACATGCCTCTCATCCAGACCAGTTCCTTTTGTACAAGAAACGATGCGCACAGGCAGCAAAAAAGGATTCTGAGAAGAGGGTCTGCACTACCATCTAGTGGAATGTAACAGTACCTTCAGAAATAAACACCCGGCGCTAATGACTATACATGGAAAAACTTTAACGTCTCATTGTGAGAGACAAGATAAGCAAAACGAAAATGTTTTTATAAAAAAATACAAATTGAGCATTTTTTACAACTCAAATAATCTGAGTTTGAAAAAACATTAAATAAAAAAATATGGCCTAGAACAGGGTTGCCTAAAACTCTTAAGTTGATACCTCTTTTCAGAAGGCTCACCTTAGTATTTTAAACTTCTGATTCCAACTTACTTTACATGCAAATTGTCAATTTACCAAATAAAACAAAGAACCAGCATTGCTACCAATACCATTCAGAGTCATGAATATCCATTTCCATTAACCCACTTTTACTCTTTATTTCATTGTCATCCTCTGGATAAATGATAGGTCTAGAGACAATCCAAGTCCTTTGTTTGGATGCTGTTGTCAATTCATCAAATGTATCCAGTGGGACTCTGAGCTGAAAGTTACAACAGAGCACCCATTCAGTGGCTGTCACAGTTACTTGGGCTCAGAGAATTTCATGATTCTTGCAAAACCAGATAAACTTTCCTCTAAATTGTAGGTGGAAAACATTGTAACACAGTAACTTCAACTTCAGAGATAGCAACGACAATCATGCAAAATATGGCAGGGATTTCAGCCTATCAGTTTAAGTATTTCTCCCACGGGAAGTCTGCATGAAACTGTCTTGCAAAATATTCTGTATTAAATTATTAATCATTGTGACATGCTTAGTAAGCTCCAGTTGTCAGGCTCTCAGAGTTTGTCGAGTAACACACTAGCTTGTGAATTCAACCAGAATAAAAAAATAAGAAAACTTACTTGAAATTTCTTGCTGGAAACAGCCTCTGTTAAATGTATGCACTATTTTGGGTTTTACGGATCTTGTCCCAGTTATTGAGTAGAATTACTAACTTTCATTCAGTACCTACAGACAACTACTGTTTTACTAGCATCGTCTACATTACAACTCAAGTTCTATGCACAGATTAATATATTTTAAATTCCTATCAAATCTTTGTAGCCTGACTTGCAAAGCTTGCAGCTCCCAGCTGTGGGACTCCGTTTTTCTGCCCAGCTGGAGTTGCTTCATGCCCGACCCTGAGAGCCTGAGCTCACGAAGCAAAATGCCCAGGAAAACCTACAGCACAGGCCAGGAGTGCACAGAGCTCCAGCACATTTACTGAGCTTACCTTAATGTTTAAAAAAATACACTTGAGAGCCATAGAATTGAGGCTGAAAGGAACCTCACCACGTCATCTAGTGCAACATCCTGCAGAAAGGAGCTACCTTGCTTAGATAATGAATAAATAAAACTGATCATCAATTAGATCCTTACCACACAGCTGATGAGTGAATTCACAGGACACAGCTGGGTGCAGGGGTATCACAGCTTTCTTCCATCATTGCTTGCAGAGAGACTGAGTTGCTTCGTGCCCAGCTCTGAGGGGCTACCAAGACCTGGCAGGAATGGCCCACGTGTCCTCCAGGCCACAACCCCCCCTTCCCCCCCCCAGGCTGGAACCAGCCCTACCAGTGCCTGGGTGTGAAAGGTTGGAATATTGCCTAGATTTGGGCTGTCCTTGAAGATGTTTCTGTATGGATCTTAAAGGGAAGAATGATCACTATTAGGCCTTAATTCCCTTGCTATAATGTTTACAGCTACTGAGGACTCAAAGATTAACATTAAAGACAGGTTGGCTTCACTTTGGTGGTGTCAGAGGAAACAGATGCAGGAGCCTGCTCAAACTGGATTCCACTGCAGATGACTGGCAAGCAGTATTCCCCACAGACAGTGAGAACAGAGAGGATCACCTCTATCACATGAATACAGATTAGAGAACTTTCCTCCCAGAGCTGCCATCTACTCTGGCAGCTAAATTTACTGCCTAACACTGAACGAAATACAAGTGGGTTTTTGCATTTCTCATAAAACATATTTCAGAAGGTGCCTGAGAATATTGCTGAGAGCCTGACTGCCTTGGAAATCAGTAGGAAAGCATACAACAGTTGGACACTTTACAATATACAAAGTCACCATTTGGGATTAAATACCCTGACTGCTGCAGCAAGCAGCTACAAGCATAAATGGATCTGGCACCATCTGCAGTTTTGGTTCTTTCTACCAAAGGTACCATTCAACATTCAGAGTTTGTTTGGAGGAGAATATAAACAATTAAATTGATTAAAAAGAGGTACTTTATAGGAAACAAATTTTGTATTCAGCTCTTAGCTGAGAAAATACTGAAAATAGCAACATTGGTAACTTTATTGGCAAACACTCCTCCCAGATGGAAACTGGATAACTAAAAGCCCAAACCAGTTTAAACAGTACAGCAAACACTAAGAAGAATCCTAGGCTGGGGTGAACCCATCAAATTAATACCAAAGCCACCTGGAGGGGTGTCTTGCAGAGTAATTTCTGCTCTCTAGTAAGATCTGTGAATACACAGGCAGTGCTGATCCAGGTACCACCTGTCTTGCAGGACTGAAGGGAGGGTTTGACTTTGACCCAAGTAAGGAACATGCTGACACCTGATCAGTCCTGGCACTGCCAGGGAATGTGCAATCCAGAACCACCTTGCCATGAGGGAGCTGTGGAGATGGCCATGCTTTTCCTTGGCTTTAGCTGCCTTCCCGTTGATTAGCAGAAGCCTTTTATTCTGCTAAAAAAGGGATGTATCTCCTCCAAGGAAAACAAAACCAAACCAAAACAGAACCTAATTTTGTAGTTAGTAACATTAAAGATTATCCAGTGGGGCCCATGCTAAATGGGATACTGATAATAGGGATAGTGGGGTGATGAATTTTTGCAGATTTATGGCTGACGAAAACTGAATATTATTAGTTCAGTCAAGTTGTAGATGTTTATGGGAAGAGGTATCATAATTAATTATAGAATTATAACTAATTATAAATGAATGTTTAATGCAAAGAGCGTAATTTCTATGGGTTACTTTCTGGAATGGATACAGGACACAGCACCCCTTTTCTTATTTATGCAGTACATAATTATATTTTCCATCAATATCTGCCTTACCAAGCACGTGAAAGAACAGGAAAGAATGCCACAGGCAGAAATCTGCTGATTCTAAAGCTAAGGCAATTAAATACAGTTCTAGGTCCTTTTGAAAGCATAATTAATGACAGTTGATTAGTAAGTGCTAGAATGATGACAATTTGTTCAACTGATCAATTTAAGAGAAAAAAAAATTAGACACTGAACAAAGGACCTACTAATTCTTATGTGTGAATCTGTTCCAGAACAAGTACAGAAATCCCCATGAAGTATCCTGCACTTCTCAGTGCACTTTCTCTTATGTGAGACCCAAAACTCTGCCTACAGATCTTACAGCAAGGCTCCCTAGGTTACAGGAGTCTGTGTACAGGACTGTTTTAAAAATTCACTTTGTTGTATTACCAGTTAGAACAGGGATGTGCAAAAGAGAGGAGAAGGGGGGTGCGTGTAGAGGGAAGCAACACACCGACTTGCATACGAACCATTTATTGAATAAATACATGCATCATAATGTAGAATTACATGAGCAAAAAAGGCAATCTGTACAAAATTGATTACCCTTTGTTCTCATTTCAACTCTCACCATTTGCTGCAGCTCTGATAAAGGATTCAAGACAGAAAATTAAAACTCTTTTAGTCCACCTCCAAGTGATATGCATGCTGATTTGAGTTTGAGTTATACCACTGCTATAGTTAAGAAAGCTGGTTCTCTTGTCAGTGAAGCAGAGTAATTCTAAAAACAGTTTCAATAGTACAGAACATGTGTTGGTACATACAGGTAACAAAGCTTATTTTTAACCATTTCATATGTTCATATATTAAGGCACAAGGATAACAAGAACTACATGAAAAGCTATCAGTTGATACTGAATAAATGACTTAATAATGAGGTGCAATTTTTGCCCAGAGGCAAAACTGTCCTTCCTACTTCCATATAAATGGAACAACTGGAATTTGGTAATACAAAAGTTGCATCCACTATCCAAATAATCAATCTCATCTAGGCACTCACAGTCTGATCCAAATTCACTCAGGAGAATGTTTCTGAAGATCTGGCATCCAGAACTGACCACAGAGTATGGGAATTATAGTTGCTGAATTGCAGTGACAGTTACATCTCTTCATTTCAGATTCCTAAATGGAAAACGGGATCTCTAAGAACCAATCCCTGCTTTTAGGCAGTGAGCTATTTTGGAAACCTGCCCTATATTCTTTATTCAATTACTCACTTTGTGCTATGCTTTCACATTTGCCTGAACACGGCATTATTTTCTACCTTGAAACTTTAAAAGACAGAGTATTTTTTTTTTGTTCAAGTGCAGTATTCTGTCCCCAAACTTAATTTAAGTCTTGAAATGCTGAATCAGTTTAACACCCTATGTGTTGTCTGCAGATCAAACTCTGTGCAGTCACTGGCCAAGATGTAGAGCAAAACACCTTCCACCTCACACTGAACCAAGGCAAAGGACAATTATGTTGAACTCCTACTCTTAGACCTAATTTATTCAGATTAGCATTTGGCTTCTACATTTTCATTGCATTTAGAACAATTCTCTGTCTTTCCAGTCTTAACATCTTAATGGAGAACTAGCAAAGGAAATAATTCAATAATATATTATATTTTATATGAATAGATGAGTGAATATATAGCTACTCATACATTCCAATATACAGTGAAGCCTTCAAATGGAAATGTTTTCTTACAGAGAATCTCTATTGCCCAGCCCAGTAACAGCAGTTACAGTACAATTTACAGTGTATGATTGTTTGATAAAATTGTCTTGCATAAAACAATGAGAAGGCCATCACTGTAAAGAGGTGTATGGTGCAGTCACACACATCCACGACCAATGTTCATGTTAAATTGAACTTAGACAAACTGAAATTTTTAGACTTGAAAAAGACAAAAAGCTACATGTATGGTAGGCACTTTGGTACCTCTAGTAATGTAGGCAAATTCTACATCTAGAGTTAAGGTTCTGTCAGTAGTCTTACAATAAAGCTAATTTCAGGAGTTTATCATTCTGCTTTAAAGTTCTTTCTTGGCTGAGACATCATTCTAGAATCTTAGCTAAATAATATACTTTGTCTAATTGCATACTTATCCAAGGATGAGGACATTGGCTCTGCAAGAGCCAAGCTGTTCTCCTGGATTCTTAATGCAGATTTTTCTAACAGTCTGAAAAAACTTACCAGAAAAAGAAAAATCAGTTCTGAATACAAAAAAAATTTTCCCATCATTCAGAAAATTAATGAGCTCAGCTGTTGGGGCTGATACTCTCCATTCAGATCCTGCCTGCCTGGATCAGTTTGTGCTAATGGTGTCCCTGCTGCCTCTTGCCCAGCCCATGGCAATGCTTCAGGAGGGCAGCATTTCTCAAAAACCTGTGTGGACCACTGAAGTGCATTATCTTCATGCACCAAACATACCAAGTAGCAATGAAGCAACTGTCGAAGACAGTGAGTTTCATCTCAGTTTTCCACTTTCTTACCTACTGGTGTTCATCTGAGGATTACAGAAGGTATCTGATAACATACTATTTTAGCACAGTATTGTATAATAAAAATAACATATGTCTTGTACATATGCCTACTATATGAACTTGCAAGCTGATTTATCTACTTAGAAATCAGTGAGACATGGTGGTAAGGACAGTTTAAAGTGGATAGAGATCTTCTTTAAAATTCAGAAAAATACATGTCCTCATACCTTCAAAAGAGCACATATCTAGTACTCCAGAGTACAGGAATAAATAACAAAATCCAACTGAACCTGTATAATAAAACTGTACTGTTTGTTATGTTTACTCCATTAAATGAAAACTCAGATTTTGAAACTGTGATTTGTGGACCTCATCCTCTATTTATACAATATTTATAGAATTCTCATTTTTATTTATAATATTCTATAGCATGATTTCCCAATAATACATTTATATATAAATATTAAAATGTTAATATTTTGTACATTTTAAGCTAGCCCCACTGGGCCAGAAACACAATAAAGTAAAAATGGTTTTCTGCAGTTTCTTTTTGCAGAGTATCACAAAATGATTAAGACCATTGTGCTGCAAAGACAAAAGAGATTCATCTGAAGAAATTAACATGCATTTAGCAGAAAATATCTATATCCTTTATCTAATTTTCTTCTGAATTCAAACCAGCATGAAAGAATTATAAAAAAATAGTATATATTTACATGGTACAGTATACCTTGGTGAGATACAAAACAAGGCAGGAAAACAGCAGAACATGTTCTTTTCACTTTCTAATAGGTACAGCTGTCATAAAGATCAATTTAAACACAAAAGGTTACTTTACTGTACTATTGCACATTACAGTAACACGTAGAACTGTTTAGCAAAATAAAATACAAAGTTTAACAATAAGGAAAGCTACGTCTACATAAAATGACGAAGTGTTATAAAATTATTGGGGATGTGTCTAAGAACTAAATCAGTGAAGCTATAAAAATAATATCGGTACATCTGTGAAAACAACGCATTAAAAATATATAAAGGTTGGCAAAATTATGCATGAGAAATTCCCGTTGTCCATGGACCTAACTTGCACCATGTGGCCTTGTACCATCTTCTGTCAAATCATACCTGGAAAAGAAAAAAAAAAGGGATTGGTTTTTTTACATTTAGTATGTGTTATTAAAACTACTATTAACACAGTAGTTGTTAGTATGCAGTATTATTATTCATAAAGGAAATGTTATACTTACCACTGGGTCCAGCCTTTAGCAAGTTCTTCAGATGCCAGAGGTATTAATAACTGTGGGAAGTTAAATTAAGAATCAATGCACTGTGTGTGCCTTTCACTCTATATCTATTAAAGATCAAATCTGACAATCCTGTAAACTACAGTGTAAGCAATGCCATTAGTAAATGATGTATTTTACATCCTTGTCATCATAGCTCTCTGCTATCTGCCTGACCTGTTGTAAAGTTTCAAGTTGCTGTTTTTGACCTTAAAATCCACACCCTTCAGTGGTACAGTCCCAGAGCACCTCACAGCATGGCAATGGCCATCAGCAGATGTGTCCCTAACAACAGCCTTCCAGATAAACAGGAAAACCAAGGACACTGTTCACCATGAACTGACCATGATTTTGTATCTCTCATCCTCTTCACAGAGCTCAAATATGGCAACTTGAAAGGATATAGGAATTTACTATTCCTTTTTCATACTCCAAATCAAGTGAGTAGGAAATCGGGTGATTTAATGTGTGCCTATAGAACACTGAAGTTACAAACACAACAGCTGGTGTTGGCACTGGGAATGTCTCCAGTAGCAGCTCTTTCTCATGGATTTTACAAACTGGGAATTTAATTACTTGTGTGTTTCCCTAAGTACTCGTTCGTCTTTCCAGTTTTGTCTGAACATTTTCTGAAATATTGCCTGGTTTCTACTGGTTCTTTCCTTTCTCTGACAGCATGACAGTAAGTCTGACAAGCACATTTCTTTTGTTACTGTGAACTTCCCACTCTCAAGAAGAGATTACTGCCTCATCTTTCACAGTCTGGCCTGCAGTTTGTTCCTTCCCTTACTGATGCCTGATATCTAAGGCACCTGTAATTTCTGAAAGCTTCATACCTGAATCAGGTGCTTCAATCAACACTAACTCCTATGTCAAGAGGGTTTTTATGTTATATAATAACAAGCTGTATTAACAGAATTTGCTTCTTGTCAACTTACTTTGCCAAGCAGCCCTTTATCTTTGGACAAGAATCCACCACTGTTCTTCACTGCTACATCTAGTGTTCTTCTCTGTACTTCAGGTAGGGAAACACTGAAATCAAACCTGACAGGCAAAGAGATGCTTTAGAGGGAATTCTGTACCTGAGGTACAAGTTCAGTTCCTACAGCTAAACAGCCACTCAAATCAAAACCAAACCATCTCCCTCCCCAAATTAAAGAATGGGGTCTGAGACGAATGAAGAAAAAAATCCCAATGTTTTGCCTAGAATTTTTCTTTAATACTGTGATCAATATCAACATCAAGTGTTTGAGACTTCTGTTACCTTTGGCCTATAGAGGCCACTGGTAAAACAAAACAAACACATGAACAAGACAAAACAAGGGAAAGGTCAAGCACTGACTCTAGAGAAAAGAGAATGCAGAATGCTCCTGTACTGACAGCTCAGTATCAGTATTCTCCAAGAGGGAGACTGGTCACTCTTACTAATCCTTGGTACTTGATAACCAGAGCTCCTTTTCTTTCCTGGCATGCTAGGGAAAAGTATAAACTTTTAAGGAAGAATGCATTTTCTTTGCTAGAGCTGAAACTAAGAGAAAGTCAGAACAAGGTTATACCACAACCTACATCTATTTCTCACTACAATTCTTAAACAGCTTTATTGCTTTGCAATACCTTTTACTTGGAAAGGCATGGTGAAATGAATCTATTACCTGGAATAAACAGGAGAGAGCTGCACTACCAAGAAAGTCTCTGGAGCCTCTAACTAATGATTTACAGATCTGGCTTGGACAGAAGGGACTGAAGTGCTGTTTTCCCTGAGCTCATTTGCTGTCTGCAGAGAAGGGTCTTTATTGAAAAGTGATGGGTGGGAGAGTAAGTGGCAGACGTGAAGGAAACTACTATCAAAAAGATGAGTGCAAGAATAAGGATTTTTATGCAATATAATGTTGCACAAGCTGGTACAACTTCATATGGGCCAACATATGGGTTGGGATATAATCTACAAGGAAATTTCCTGACTCCCTGGATGCTGAGAAGTGCCACTGAGTGACTGAGCAATGTGACCATGCACAGGCACTGGCTGGCAGCATGAGCCAGGCAATCAGCCAGCCAAGCTTCCTGGCGGGAAGGGAGACCAGCAGTACTCGCCAGCTAAGGGCACCCATGTTCTCACCAGCTGCCAGGAGCGCGAATCCTGCAGCTGAGCTACCAGCACGAGGGGCATGGAACTGTTGTAGGAAGGCAGGAAAGACAGAGGTGGCTGCTAACAGCAAAAAAGGCTGTAGTGGTAACGGGGAATAGAAGCATAGGAAGAGCTGCTATAGTGGAAGAGAAGGGTATGATCAAGTCTAATCAAGTCTAACGGTGACAAGCAGGAACTTCAACAGCTCATCCATTCAGTAAGCACAGAAACCTTGATTTGACAGCTTTGTGATTACATGAAATAAAACTCCCCACAGTTTATAACTTACATTTGATCGAACACTGGGTTTAATGTCTTCTTTGATACATGTGTTTTTCTTCTTCCTGATCGTCTCTTATCAGGCAGTAAATACATTCGCACATAGGGATCGGATCCTTCTTCGGAAAACGCTATTAGATTTCTGTGAAAGTGCAAAACAAGAAAAAGCACTTAGAAAATCAACGAGACATTGCTGAATATAAGTGTCTACACTACTATCACCTAATTTAGTACATGAAGCAGTTCCCCTGCGCACAATATGATGTGCAGTGACTTGTACAAGACCAAGTGACTGGTAAGCAGACAGCAGAGGTGGGAATACAACATTTCCTACGTTCCAATTCCAAGTTTAGATATGGCTTTTCAAAAATCACGCGTTTTGGTCATTCCATGAACAGCTCAGTCTCTTAGAGACAGCTTTCAGGCACTGCTGATAAAAATTTACATGTCATTTTCATGTAAAATCTGACAGAGGCGTAATAGACAAATATAAAATCACAGCAAAATCTTCCACAAAGTTTTTACTGACTCTGAGTATAGCTCTATATATTTTTGTATTTACGCATATGTTGTTTTAAAAATAACACAGATTAACCAATCAGCTTAAGAGTATATCAGAATATGACAAACTTTATAAAGAAATATGCACAGATAAGAAATTGTGTATTGTATGCTCACCTGCAGGAATGCACTACCACAATCAGTTTGTTTCTTTGTGAACTATGACGAATTGTTAGCTGAATCTGTCCTAATGGAGACTGCCCCAGAGTTGTTCCACTGCAGGAAAAAGCAGAACACTAGCTTAGATTTTAAAATGTGTATTAAAAGTAAGACTCAACTGAGCAGTCTTCCAGGAACCATGTATTATCCATTTAACTTCTTTAGACCAGTGTGAAAGAAGAGAGCACGTGTAAGTGTGTGAGCATATCCTCATCAGTTTCTTGTCCTTCAGTTCCTTGTCCAACAACTCGGCTCTCCGAAACAGGCCAGGTATTGCCAATTTAGAGGTCAGCTGCTCCTTAGTACTTTGGAAACCATTATGGGTAAAGAATTTGCTTACCCTAAAATAATCATCAAAGCAGTATCTAGGGAACTGGAAAGAATAATACTGCAAACTGCAATGAAAACCTAGTGATGGGCCACTCTTACCATAGAAGGAGCCAACTAGAAGACCAGCTCATTCTTTTCTAAATTCTCTTATCATAAAAATATAGATATTCTTGGGATGAAAACAGTGATAACTTAAATCCACTTGCTGTCATAAAAGCTCAAATCACAGTATAAACACAACTATTTTACTTTTCTCTAGCTTATATCACAATGAAAATAAGATTAGAATCAATTTACACTTAGAACTACAGGTCAAGTTTAAATAAAAAGCAAGCACCATGTTTAAGAATTTGTGTTTTACAGAATGGCCAATATTTGCAGAGTTCCTTCATCTCCATGAAATGCTCATTTTAATTTTTGTGAACTAAGTAATTCCCATATCACAGAGGACAGTATGTGCCATATTTGCCATTTCTCAGCCACCTAAAGAGTATCTTATCTTCAAGGGAGAAGAGTGCCTCTTATGTGAATACCTACTACAAAGTGATTGCTCCATTAAAATTCCCAAGTCATTCACTTTAAAAAAACAGAATGAAGATTTAACTTCAGTATTTTCTTAGTTAAAATTTTAAAAAGTGATATTCAGAGCATCTAAAAACCTATGGTCTGCAATAAAGGACCTCCTTACTTGTAGCTTTACCACTCTCACCAAATGAGAAAGTATGACATTTGTGCATTAAATGTATTTCAATATTTATCACAATTTACAAATTCTAACTCAGTTTTGGGCCAGGAGAGAGACTGACAAACTGAAGACAAGTTAGCATAGGACTATAAAGATAAATGGGAGTCTGGAGCACCTAAGCAGGTGGTATATTTGTACAAATTGAAGAGACAGCCAACAGCAGACTGAATTGCAGCCCTTCCACTACTTAAAACTGACATTTTAGAGAAGACCAAGTCAGACTCCTCATGGCTGTACACAGTAAAATAACAAGAGACCATAGTCAAGTTGCAGCAAGATAAATTTCAAGAGAAATAAGGAAGAACCTTTTAACAGTGGAAGGTTTAGCACTGGAGTTGCTGAAAAGGTTTATGGCATCTCTATCCTTGGAGATAATCAAAAGTTGTTTTGACAAGCTCCAAGAAACCTGATCTAACTTGGAAGAGGAATTCGCTTTGAGCAGAGTGATGACCGACCAGAGATTCTGTCCAACCTCTACTACTCAACTGATTCTATGAATTCTGACAGAGAAAAAGATTAATTGGTTCAATCCCTTACAAATCAAAAAATAAAATCTTCCTACTTAGATTCACAGAAGCTAGATTAATGGGAAATGAATAGTTTCCAGTCTCCTATTCAGAGCAGGATGGCTGCTCAGCTATCTGTACTTGGTAAGTATAGCTGCCCACTGAGGCAAATAAAAAAATATTCAAGAATTTAAGAAAGCATGGCTGCAGCAATCCTCACTGACTGCATAATAACTGACTACTCATTTAACATTCTTTATAGTCAACTATCCCTCTGAGTTATTTAAAAAGACCAACTATTTCCAGCTTAATTGGCTTAATTAATGCTAATAGGATTCAGTGGTGAAATAGGCAACTACTGCCATGAAACTACAAAGTGTAGCTACGAGAAAAAGTGGGACTTTATCTTGCAGATGATCACAGTGGTAAGGTAACTCCTAATTGCAGAATCTGGCTAGGTAGCAGGAAGGTAGCAGGAAGAGGCAGAAAATCCCAATGACGGAACAGTAAAAAATATTACTGAAATGCAAACTGAGCACTCCTTTGGCTGCACTGGTGACATTCTTTGTAAATCAGCTTAGATATGCTCCAAAAGCAAGCAGTGCAGGCCATACTTCTCGAGCTGTCGGAGCCTCTGGCGCAGCTCCTGCGTGGCGATGGGCAGGGAGATGTCTGAGGCGATGCTGGGCGTGGGCTCCTTCATCGAGAGGTGGCTGGGAGAGCAGGAGAAGTTGGAGGCGTGAAGGCTGGAGGAGCTTCGGCTGAGATCTGTTGGCCACTGCGGGCTGGCATTGGGAGGCTGACTTTTATCAGCTGTATCAGTCTTTTTATCACTATCAGTCACTGGGGATGCTGGAACAGGCTTGTTTAGATCAGGTGCTGGCGAGACAGGAACCTGAGGCTTAAAAGATGATTTTCTTGCATCTTTGGAAACAGATGGCCTTTTTACTTGGGCTGAATGTTGATGATCTGGAGATCTTGCCTGCTTTTCAAGAGAAAGGACCTAGATACAGGAAAATACACATAATATTACTATTTTTCAACTATAAATTTGTTTCTACAAGAGTACTGGTTGGTGACAAGTTGTAAAGTTAAGATGCTAAAGCAGGACCAGAAACATTCACACTTAGTAACTCTACAATATGAAATGCTTTGCATGACAGAACACATCTCCACTTTCTTCATGGCAACTGCAGTAACTATATAACAATGTGAAATTCTCCATACATTAAGAATTATTCTCAGTACTCCCTTCACATATTCTATGCACTTCTGGTGCAAGTGCTATTTACTTTGCAGCTCTAGCCATCTGGAAAGCTATTCTGTAATTTTTTTTCTTCTACTCTTTTGAAATTTAATTTTACATCACATTTTTTTCTCATTAATTGTACTTACTTTCTCTTTTGTTGGTTAATTTATTAATGACATGTAAGCAACAAAATGCTTTAGGAAAAAAAATAATAGAAGTTTGACAGTGTTTGCGAAGAGATATAATGCCTTGTTAAACCAGATAATTTAGATGGGGAAAAAAGACAAACCAACTTTCAGGTATGCAAGTTTTGTTTTCAAAACTCCAGTACGCTTGAAAGCTGGTTTTAATTTTTCCAGTACTATGCAGGTGCTTCCTTTCCTTATATGCTTTATTTTTTAAAACCATCAAAACCTCAGTTCCATTTCTATGTACAGGTATTTCTGATCGCCTGATTTCTGATCTGTAGCCCACTGGGTTCAAAAGAGATTTTAAGGAATTCAGATTCTGAACGTGATTTCCAAACCTAAAACCACAGGGAACCTCCATTTTAATTAATGCCGGTGACTACTGTTTCATTTTGAGCTCTGTACAGTTTTCAAATGGCGTGTATTTAAATTAGAAGCTATCTCTGCAGATGGCACTGCACAACCAAGGACACCTGGCAGGTGACGTCACAGGAAATGTGTCTTCTTCGCAAAGCCTGCAGACCAGGAGTCACAACAGCCCTAAATATGCTTTCATAATTATACAATGGGAAAAGTTTTAGAGTACCCTGAGTGCAATCTTCATGTTTATAGTGCTGTTGGGACCAGAGTTGCTCAGGTGGAACCGCTGGTGCATGGTTAAATCTTCACTCTCTAGCAACTGGCTTAGAGGCAGCTTGAAGTTCCCCAAAGAACACTGGTGTTGTTCATCCCTCACCTGAAGGAACATAGAAATTAAGTCACTTTGTATCATCTGCTTTGTAAGAATTCAAAGAAGGAAATTGCATTTTTATTTAAAAACAAAAAAATACAAATAATATTGAATGTAGTTTGTTCTTAAACCAAGTTTCCCTGATTTTAAGATTACATTGAAGGAGGTAAAAACAAATATAATCAATGCCTCATTTCTTCAACCCTACGTTCTACAGCAAAAGACAGAAAACTAACCATTACATCTACATCTACCAGACCCATGATCAACGTAACTCCATGGTTTCCAAACTGTCTCAGTGAAAATGAATTCCCACAACTATTAGAGGAAGAGTGATTAAGCCAGTCCTCATTTACACTTCAGTCTCTTTGAACTATGTAAATGACATGTCAGCAGTGTAAAGGGATACAGTATTTGCATAAAGCAAATACTTCCTTGGTATAAGAGAAGAAAGATTCCAGTTCCAAACTGGTGTACCAAATCTACTTTTTTCAAAAATTAGAAAAGACAACCATTAACTACGTTATTAATGTGAGACCTTGGTTATAGTCTTTCTTCCTTATAGTAGTAAATAGAAATAAACGTTTCATTGCCTGGTCTTAAAAAAAAAAATACTTCAAGTATCATTTTAATGGTGTTCACAACATATTGAGTCTCATTTCATAATTCCCTTTAATGTCTGAATGTTACTACTGCAACATCTTAGAAAAGAACGGTATCTCATGTACAAAGAGAGACACATACCTCAACTTCAAGATCTTGTCTTTTGGGATTGTGTACAAAGAAAGTAAAGTTTTCCTCCCATACTGGTTCATTGGTCTTGTATCTAATCTGAAGTTGAGATAAAAGGAAGCACATGAATTATAAAACAGTTAACAGAGGCGGTATCAAGAGATGAGCACATTTTTCATTTTGGCATTTTATTTGGTGTGTGCAGAGAAGGGCAGCAAGACTTGGGAAGGGTCTAGAAAACAAGTCTGATGAGGAACTGTTGAGGGAGCTGGGGTTTTTTAGTCTTGAGAAGAGGAAGCTCAGGAGGAACCTCATTGCTCTCTACAACTCCCTGACAGGAAGCTGGAGTGTGGTGTGGGATGGTCTCTTCTGCAAAAACTGCAGTGAGAGGACCAGGAGAAATGGCCTTAAGCTGAGACAGGGGAGATTCAGATTAGGTATTAGAAACATTTTTTTCACTTTTAGTGTGGTCAGGCATTGGATTAGGTCACCCAGGGAGGTGGTGGAGTCACCATGTCCACAAGGCATCTGGATCTGGTGCTGGGTCATGTGGTTCAGGGGTTACAGTGGCACTGCTGGTTTGATGGTTAGGCTGGATGATCTCGAAGGTCTCTTCCAACCTTAACGATTCTATGAAAAATTTTGTCTGAAACTTGACGTACTTAAACAATGGCCAAGTAGGATCTACCCATGGCATACATAATATCACATATGAAATTACACAGAGCACATGAACTGATAGCACATTCTCTCATACTACTCTAAAAGGGCGTTCATAACTCAGTGAAACTCCTAGAAACTAATAGTTTTCTTTCCTATCTCCAATTAGCCACGTGGATGAGTTCACTGCCAAATCTTACAATTTTCAGCAATACATTAGTGGGGGGAGGGGAAAGCTGAGGCGAAGACAGAAGTAAGTGCTCATTAAAAAAGCTGTCACCAAGACCAAAGGATTTTCATTTTTTTCTCCATTCTCTATCAAAACTAAGACTGTATATAATTTTTCTTTAGGTTTTGTGACTATTTTTGACAGGTTATGAAGAAGCCAAATTAGATGTCCTCTCCTTTTGTTTCACTGACACTTCTACTTATTAAAAAAAAAAAAACCAAAATAAGTTCATACCTATATTGCATATATCTGCCTATCCAGGAATAATTTCGCTGATGTTATTTTATTTTAATGAGCTATTTGAGTGCACAGAGGTTAGTTATGGATGACAGGTATGCTGAATGCTTTGGGTCAGAATCAGAGGGATCATCATCAAGATCAGTCTCATGACTGGCATCTGTTACAGACCACCTGATTATGAACGAGACATGGATGATGCCTTCTTCGACAACTCAAAGCTGTCCCAGGTCTGCTGTACAGGCTTCTAATTGAGAGCTTCAACTCTAATGTTTCCTAGGAAAGCAGCACTGTGGAAGAACTCCTACAAATGACTGAAAATCCCATCTCTCCTCACAGACGGTTTGAGCTGCGTAAGCAACCATTCAAGTCTTGTTGCCAATTTCAGTTCTGGTGGCAACTCAGCGATGTGTATATGCTCCACAGTTTGATAGCCAAAGGCCAAGCCCACAGACCTACCAAATACGTGAAGATAGAGCCAAGTCTAAAGAGTAGGAACTTACCTTACTTTCCTGCGCCTTGTGTCCGACTGACAGCAAAACAAGTGGGTTGGGATTGCTGTTTATTTTCTTTCCTGACTGGTAAAGAAAAAGCAAAAACTTTGCCTTCAGAATAAAGCAAAACCTCTCCCCTCTGAAACGTAATGTTTGCATCTTAAAAGTACAAATCATATGCATTCTACTACATGCTTCTCTATTATTCTCAGTATTTTATTCAGCTGGCTGGAACAGCAGACTGGTGAGTGGCTGGTGAACACATCAACACAAAGCCATCCAACTACCTGAATATGCTGAAGCAATATGCTACTAATAAGCAGGAGCTTTAGACCCCTTTCCATTTTCTTTAAATGAAACTGGCAAGATGCAAATTCGTATCTTTTAATGAGCATTACAATCCCCAAAGCTAATGAAGCATAGTTAAAACTGCAAAATGAATACTGCATGCAGATGGGAGATATGAAGAAAGCACAGACTCAGGAACTTTACACTGCTGTAGAACTATTAAATTGGATGTGGTAACAGAACACTGATATTCCCTATTTTCAGTTTGGGGAGAAAGAATATGCACTATAATGTATGTGAGGGATATTTCTACAGTTTACCAAATACTCTTTATTAGAGAATCAACCATCTGCCATATCTGAGCCTTGCTCACCAGCTGTATAGCATTACATCAAACTGTGAAAACAAACATCAGTTTAGAAACAAATTATATATGCAAAGGAACATTCCAACTATATGTTTCTTTCATGAATTTCAATTTAACCTAACAATTTAAGTCAGAAAGAAAATTTAGACATGAAAGTTAATCATCTCAAGCGGGTGTTAATGCAGTTTTAAAAGCCTAGAAAATGTAGGAGACACGGTTACTTTGAGTTCTACCCTGTAGGAAAATCAGGTATATCAACAGAAAGTTAGTTAAAAGCATCTTAATGCATGTAAGGTCACAATTAAAACCAAGTGATTCAAATATCTTACATTTTTAACTTAAGAAAGTGCATCATTTAGATATAGTTTTTGATCTGAACTTACATTTTGGACATCATACTTCCACTAATAATTCTCAACTTTAATGTGACATACTGCTTACAACCATACTTTCCTTTAGAAATAAAGCTGCTAAGAGAGCACTCCTTTCTTGGATGAACGCTGCATTTCTTTTATTATTTCTGATAAAAAATATTTAGCTCTCAAATAAAGACGAATACAAAAGTTTCACAAAACAGAAAGAAAGCCATATTACACTGCAACTGATGGTGTTTTAAAATGGTAGGTGACTTATCTTTGTTTTTCTTTGTCTATAAAATGGTGCCTGAAACTTTCTTCATAAAATGATGAAACTACAGGAGTTGGCAAAAGGCCCGTCACTTATGCTGATGTGTAAATATGAGTAATTTTAATTCACATTAAGTAGGTACCAATGTGTACACACACATACAATGCACCTCTAACACCAGCTACTGACAGACTCGTTGACAGTCTATTGAAGTCTGTCCCTTGTCCAAGTTCCTCCAGCTGAGCATGTAGCTTAGCCCTCCCAAGTTTGCCTACCAAAAAGCTGGCCTAAATTTCTTTAGCAGTTATATTAAAGATGTAAAACCTTCTAAAAATATCTAGCAGGAACAAGATTATTCCAAACCAGTCATTCAGAATTGAGTGATAAGTTATCACTCAGTATGTGAAAGATGTCTTAGCTTTCATGTCAGCTTTATTCTTTAGTTACCACTAAAAATTAGTTCTCAGCACTTTTGCCCCAGTCTTCTAAAACAGTCTGTACTCCACTAACCTGATCTAGAGTTCAAATTACCACAGACCACAGCATTTAAACAACATCTCGACATTGGCTTCTTGGAATTAAATTCAAGTAAAATAGAATTACACTAAATATGTATCTGGCAAGAGAAATTCCACCCAGTGCTGGAAGCAGAGTGTTGCAGGCATTCGTGCATTTCCAAGTACTTTTGTGACCTTAAATGGACAACTACATTCATGTTACCTTTAGGGCTTTCTGAACAGCAGCCTTCTTCAAGCCATCAGGGTTAAATTCTAATGGATTATTCTTTTAAGTCAGGAGAGAATGAACATAGGAAGGGTTAATAAGACATGCAATGAAGCAATTTCACTAGGTTAATTAATTATGACACGACAACATAAGACAAAGCAGGGGAAAAAAATCATCAACCAAAAAAAATAAATAAAATTCTTTCTAACAAAACAATGAGGGACCACCACAGCAACAAAAACATCTGACAAAACTTTCTTTTCCTCTTCTCCTCTGGATATTTTTACTCTGCTTTAAAATTACTATATCCAATTTCAGTCTGTTTTTATTTCTCTGATCATGTATTTCTTATCATAATAAAGGTAATTCACAAAATACATTTTATTTAATGCCTGATGCCCTATGAACTACCTTCTGAATGAACCTTTTTGAAATTTGGTTGAGCGTATCTTCACAACCCAGAAGCTTCTCTGATGATAAGTAATTATGCAAAGGAGTCCTTTTATGGGAGAAATTACAACATCTAATTGATAGGGCCTTAGATCATTATAAAAGTCAAAGTTCTTTAAGCCTCTTCAGAAATCGATGCAAACACTGCATGCTAACTAGGATGAAGGTCTGCGACTTTCCTCAGCTGAATGAAGGCATGCAAATACACTAACAGTAGGAATTTAAACTATCTTAGCAAGACAAAACCTCTGACTGCTTTCATTAAATAAGGAAATTTTAAAATTTCACTTTAAGATTAAGATACTGTTCTTTAAGTGTCATGTGTTCAATAATGTCACAGAAAATTTGCATTCAACTCGTAAGAAGTAATTTTAGGAAGCAAGATTTGTAAATAAAACAGACTTCAAGTTAGCGTACTTATGGCTGGCTTTTTCTTTAGGGACACGTCTTTGTTTCAGTGGAGAATTCTGTTTTAGAAGCTGTAGATTGTGGCAATAAAAAAATTGCATGATGGCCTTTTAAAACATTCTGGTGTATGAACAGGAACTGATATTATTAATGCTCTGCCAAAAAGAAATGGCTTTCTGAAATGAAAATTAGGTGACTAAAATTTGAAGAGAGATTTAACCTTTATGCCAAAATATTTTTTTGCAGTTTCTTTTGGGATGTCATATCCTCAAGTAGGCAAATACAATCCAATGATTCCTAGCACCCTGCTTGAATGTTTCTATTTCAGAATGAACATACAATATCCAGCAAAAACATCTCAAAATCTTTTGAGTTGGAAGGGACCAACAAGGAACATCAAGTTGAACTCTTAAACTTGAGAGAATCAGAAATAAGGTTGGCTACTTTTGTAGGGTATTTTTCTTGAACATTATTTTTCTTAAATAAAATTAAGCAATTGTCTGCAGTTCTTTATCTGATACATTAGGACTTAATATTGTACTTAAAGACCTTCAAAGATGGAGACTGCACGCTATCCCTAGGCTCATTAAAACTAATGCTTAACTATTGTTCTTTAGGAAATTTTTAAATGCCTGACAGGTATGTTCTTTGCTGGAGTTTAAGCACTGTTCCCTGTTTTCTGACAAAGATAAAAGAGTCACTTTGTTTGCAGCAGTTGTGGATTCCCCGTCTCTGGAAGTGTCCAAGGAAGCTGGACAAGGCCTTGAGCAACCTGGTCTAGTGCAAGGTGTCCCTGCCCATGGCAGAGGGGTTGAAACAAGATGATCTCTAAGGTTCCTTCCTTCCAAACCAAACCTTTCTGTGGTTCCATGATTTACTTCCTAAGGCTAAACTCCCTTCCTCTGCTAGCCATGGTTACTGTCTTATCAACAGTGCTGTGCTCCAGACCTTAAATTGCCCCAGCCAAGAACAGGGCCTTGGTAATGGCTAAGTAAACCAGAAGGGTTAGGCCATACATCTCACAGGCTGCATTCCTCTGTTCCACACGGAGCACAGTGTTTTCTTTCATAACAATATGACACAGCATGACTACAAATCTCTTTCTGTAGAAAGATCTCTTTTCAAATGTTTCTTTCTATTTCCATCCCACGTTTATAAGAATGCAGTAACTGTCCTCTGCAGAGAAGTACCTGATTTTTTCAGGTGGCATCTACAGCTCACCAAGATCATTTTGAATCTGAAACTGCCGCTCAACTTACTGGACTTTTTTCCTTCCCATTTGTACCTGCATATTCAATACACATCTTTCCCCTCCTATTACTATTTCAAAGAATTGTAAAAGTCAAAACCAAACCTATGTGATCATACATAAGGGCAGGCAACCACTGAGTCCTGGATATTGAACACATCTCAATTCCTCTGGAATCACAGCAAGGATAGGCCAATAGGGACATCAGCTGGGGCAAATATATTTAAGCCAGACTTCAGGTTTCAAGGGAAGAAGCTGCAGGTCCACAAGGATGGTGGCTGAAAGGCTGGGAGGAAGGAGACTCAGAGAAGAAAAGGGGGTATTCAATATAAAAAGGGAAGATCTTGCTTTGGGTGACAAAATAGTCTTGGTATGGCTCTGAGTGTCTCTGCAGTTATAGGAAAAGAGAACGGATTATCCAAGAAATAAACTGATAATGACACAGGAATTCTCTTAACAGCCAGTGTCATTTGCAGTAAATCCTAATAACAAACACATAAATTATACAACTAACAAACTGGTTTGTTATTCAGCCAGGTCCTGATTCAATATGCTTTATAGTATGACTCATTACTTCTTTTGACTCACTAAGTGTTGCTCGGGGTATCTGTGAGTGCATCCTCAACCTGATAACCAGAAGACAGTCACTATCTGAAAGAGCTAATTTAAAATATGAATAGTTTATATATTATACAGACACCAAAACTGTTATGAACTATTGATTATCATAAAACTACTGTTAATTTTGGGAATTCAACTAACACTATTCCTAGTCCTTAACTTCAGCTAAATCAGATTTAGATGGGTACATGTCTGAATTTGGTGTCACAAACCTAGATTTGCAGCAGCCAATAAACTACCTAGAAAGGAACAGAGAGCACTCCGGATTTTCCTCTCCCCACAGCATGTGACCTCCCTTTTTAACACCTCCCTCTCCCAGTAACTCATGTCACATGTTAGTTAGACTCTGGGCTTGCAGCTGTGAATGTTTGTGTAACAGCCCGTGTTTAAGGATGCCCTGGGAACAAGTGCAGTTCTAGGACTGCTGAAGCTGTTATTATCCCTGGGCTACAACAGACCTCTCCTCTCTCCTGGCCTCCAGCCACAACCCTCCTCCTGCTATGCAGCAAGATCAGCACCCAGGAAACTGCAGACCCAGGCAGTTCACAGTGCTGCAGAAGGGAATCCAGACCTAGCTTCCTTAGAATGGTTGCTGCTCCACTCTGACTCACAAGTCAACCCAGGGATTTGGAAAGTTTTCTCCAATTTCTAAATAAATGTTGTTCTATACAGACAACCTGTCCTAATGCAAAGATCCTAAGATCGACAAAAAACATCAGTGCTACATCCTTAATCCAGCATTTTGATTTTTTTAAAGTAATAGTTACTTTAAAGATGTATCTGGTATTTGTATAACTAAAAGAAACAGTAACTCCTTAAGAGTTTTAACACCAAGATGATGGAACCATAGGTTATGAACTTTCTCATTCATTCATTTTCAACAAGATTTTAGAATGGTTATAACTTTTTGGATACTTTAAAATTAAACTCTACACAGAAACTAACAGAAAGGACCACAGAAAGGGGTTTTGCTGGGCTTTGGAAAGGTGTTTTAAAATCAAGGATTATGATGTAGCCAGCCAGTAACAAATTTTTCTGTACAATCTTCAAAGACAAACCCACCTCTCTCTGGCAAATAGATTTTTATTCTGAACAGATTCTCAGTCCTTTTGAACAAATCAAGGTTGTACTTCCAGGTTTAAGTGTAAGATACTCAGAGGCTCATCAGTTTTTTAATAATTTTGAAGCATTAAATTCAAGCAAAAAGTAATACTTGGTGGTTCACCCTAGCCTGGATTTTCCCAACTACAGACTAATTTGAAAAAAAGAAAAGGAGCTTGGGAATTTGCGAAACAAGGAGCATCATGGAGTGAAATAGAATTTACAAGGGAATCTATAGTTTGGGAAGCACAAAGAACTACACCCATTTTTAAAGTAACTTGAACCAGTGTGGAGAGGTTGCAAGTTCTTACAAACATTAAGTCTGTCACCTTTTAAAGAAACTACAGGGATATTGGTTGCAATATTTATTATTTTAATTTCTTTGCAATAAAAGCCAACAATTAACCAGCACATAGTGTGCTAGGACAGTATGCATTTTATTTCTCCATCAATCAGCAATTTAAGTTAAATGTAAGAGCTTTTACAACAAACTTATCTTGGGCTTTTATCATAAAAGGTCAATTACTTACCGAATGATATGCTGATCAATGAAATTTAGGTAGCCTTTAAAATGCAATAAAAATAGCACAAAAACAATGCACACTTGTTGAAACCATGCAGGAAAACAAAGTGCATGCTCTCATTCCACTAGAGTGAGTGGCTTTAGTAGCACTAATCCACACTCTGGCAGAGAAAAGGTACAATACAAACAATACCAGAGAACTCACAAATAGTGCTCTATAGAGTGAGGTAGTGTTTTCACAAAAGACTAGTCCCGATGCTCTCCTCTCTTTTAAGTATCCACACCCAAAGTTTCCCTCGTAGATACTCTTAGGAAGATGGAAATGGAAGGAGAAAGCAGAGTGATGGGATTGTGGCAGAATGAATGCATAAGCAGCTTTACTACACAAAAAAGTTAAGGAAAACAGTCAAAGGATTCCAGAGAAAACAGCAGGTAACAAAAAGTAAATATCTGTCATTACAAATAGTTTCATCCATTAAATGACTTTCTGTAGCACAGCAAGGTGGAATGCTTTTTTAATTTTTTTTAATTAATTATTCAAATATATTAACCCACTTTCCAAGTTCACTCTTGGTAGTTCAGATTTATATGGCAGATCCAACTGACGTTTACTAGCTTAGAGACAAACTTTCTACACCATTTCTATTTCTTTTTCAGATAAATCATCCCAGTGTGCCAGAAACTCACAACTATGATGCACCTATGCAAAAGAAAGGCCTGTGTTGGGGTAACTCAATACTCTAACTCAAACAAAACAAGGCTGAAGGCATGATCTAAAATGTATTAATGATAAGCATTAACTTAAGGCAATTTTCAAGGTAACAAAAAGTAATTATTTGTGTAGAAAACATTTCACTCTAACATTTAAGTTGTGTACCTTCAAACTATTAATGAGGGTCAGTGTAATTTTAACCCTTCATTCTCTCTGAATTCTCTCTTCTCCATAAATACAAGCAATCCAAGAGATTAATTTGCTATTGCTCTACAGAACCCCTGCCATTGAACTTAAGCAAAACCTGATAAGCCAGCAAATTCCATGTTTAGTCTTGTAAATGTTGCTCCATATTAGAATCCTATGGCCATAAAAAGCTCTATTTACTACAATTAACTGCAGTTCATGTAGAAGCTCCATGATACTGTCTTTCTAGAATGTAAAGGAACCTTTTCAGTTCTCCTGCATAAAAAGTCTTCCCACGGTATTTCCCCCTATTAGACCTAACTGTGAAGTCTTTTTGTATCTGGTTTTGGAAAATTTAATTTAGCACAGTATCATATTATTTTATTGTTGTAAACTTGTACATGGTATTTTCAACTGTTCCATGTTACTTTCTATTATATTCTTTAGAATACTGTGAAGAAAATGACTTGAAGTTAAATACTGAGTCATTTGTAGCAACTGCTTCTCTGGGCTGGTAGAGGAAGAAAAAAGAGGATTAAACAGGTCCCATACTATGACCATCATTCTCAACCCACCCAGGCAATTCTTGTACTGTAGACAGAATATCAGATGCAGCAATAGGAAATTTGGGATGCTGCTCCCAAATTTCCTAACTGGTCAGCTTGTGCAAAGAACTCCCTCTTTCTGTGCCCTAGAGTTTAGAGATCTAGTGATTAAATGTACTGAAATTAAAATACTGTCTGCAAAAATAGGTAGAACTCAAGACTTGCAACTTAATCTTTCCGAAGGAGGGAGACAGTGTTAGAGAATGTTTGTTTAAAAAAAAATTTAATTTAGGACAAAGCTTCAGAGTATTTGCTGGAGAATGTAATGTAGAGAATCAGAGTTGTATGGAAAAGACTGGAACTGGTGTATAAGAGAACTTTACCCTGCTTATTTTAAATAAGAGGCTTTAGCGTATTTCATCAAACATATTAAATTTGTAACTGTTTCAGTTGAATGCAGCAGTTGAACAAGAAGATCCATAAATTGATTCAACTGAATCTAGTACACAAAACAGATAGCAGTCAGACTCTTTCTGTGTGTTGCAGTGTTCTGAAACTGATGCTAAGCACACCATAATTCCCTTCTATTCTGTTACTGCTTACTCTGTACTGAAGTAATTCTGTTTTTTTTTTAAGTTACAGAGTTTGCCTGAATTCAATACAGAGAGCTTAAAAAGATAATGTGAGGAACTGTTCCAAATGAGTCTTTTTAGCTTTTAAAAAAGCCTAGAAATACTACTTCCAAACTCTGCTCTATACACCCTGGAACAGACGTGAAACCACTAGTCAGTCATGTAAATTGTTTGGGCTACTAAGGTTTCATTCGTTACCACGCTGACTTAACTTAATTTCAGCAGAAAAGTCTGAAAAATGCATGCAAAAAAATCCAAAGCTTGAAAACTGTATCCTCTGATTAGTATTTTAGTCATCAGTTCCAGAACCTCTCGTCTAATAGCAACGCTGAAAACCAGCAAAACTCAGTTAAGCTTCACCTATCTACTTATGGTAGGGTTAACTTTACTATTGCTATCAATTTCAGCCAGGAACAGTACTTTACTAACCTGAAATAAACTCCAAAGCAAGTTTTTTCACAGTCCCTTAGGATAATATGATTTATTTTTATGTTTTGCACAAGCAAATAAACCATCCTGAAAACAACAATCTGATAGAAATCTTGTACAAGTATTCTGGCACTGTGACATCAACTGCACAGGATTAATTTCATGATGAGGACTTCAGTACCTCCAAATCTCCAGCAATACCGTAAGCCAAAGCAAGCAAGTTTACCTGAACTCATGGGAGTGTTTTTTTTCCCAGTTAGTTCCTTAAAACTCCTCATGCTAATCCCATACGATTTATGGAAAACATCATGTAATAAAAACATGCAGCCTTTCAAGTCCAGGAAAGGAGCATTCTTTAAAGAAAAATCACACTGATTAAAGAGTAATGCTTTATTAAATATATAACTATAATACTACGCTACTAAAAACGTGGACCTTACATTACACATCTTGAAAGGAGAGAAATTATAGAGGAGATGGCACAATGTGTGTTAGTAAAGCAGTGTGTCATACTACCAAGCCAGACATGCTGGGAGTACTCAAGAGACTCTGTGACAAAAGGGTATCCATGAGAAGGTAACTTACAGGCAGATTTCTTGCTGAGTCCAAATACAGTATAAGCAATGCAGATGAAAGCCCATCATTAGCTTGGTCTTTATCAGCTCTAATGCTTGTTAGCACCTAAACCAAAAACACACTGTAAGCCTTTCTGGAAATCAAGTATTATTATTTCTGTCCCATTTCTGAAAAAAAAAACAACCAACCTCCCAAAAAGCAAACATTCCCAAATTCTTTGCATTGCATGAAGCAATGAAGCATTAAGAGTAAGTTTTCAAGACTCATACAGACATTTCAAAACCATTTGCATGGAAATTTGCACCCCACTTCCTACTTATTTTTTTTAGATTGGACAGATTGTAATATCATATCCAGCTTTATCTCCCAGACTAAGGAAATGTTAGCAGATATTCCCAAACAGTAACATTAAGAGAAAAGAAGAGAACTACAAAAGCATTTTAAAATCTCATTTAAACCATTGACACTTATGAGTGGTTTGAGATTTCTAAAGACAGCTTGGAATAGAGTTACAGGTTTCTCCACATTCATAGCAGCTAGAGAATTGGTTACATACTTAACAAATGAACAACAAAAAAAAAATCACAACAAAATCACCCCCCAACAATTAAGACCAGAATGAAAGTAACGTGTTCCTTTAATACCTTGTCTAGATTGTCAGCAGTTGGCATCAATGTGAGCCATTCCAGTTTTAAATGCAACTTTCCTTTGGACACTTCATCCAAAGTAAACCACTGAAAATTAATCAAAGTAATGTGAAATAATCTGGCACCAAACAAATACAGGATTGCAAGTGGTTCTTCAGGACATTCAGGAAACTCTAAAGTCTACTAGGAATCTCTCAGAGCTGACGTCCACATAATCTGAAAAGATCTGATCCATTAAAGTATCTTATTTCACATAGAATATTACAACACAGAATGACAAAACCAGCCAGACAAACCTATACATTATATGATAAAAGCATTTTTAAAATACCAGGAAAATTCTTTAAGTTCTGTAGAGATGTTCTGGGAATAAAAACTCTGCACAATGTTCTTATAAAATCTCTCTTAGATATAGGACAAAAATTAGTCTGCTACATCTAATAACAGTTAAACCCAGTTAAACCAATTAACTATTCTCTTGCAAAAAAAATCTCTCACCAAATATATGTTACTATTTTTTGCATTTGCATAGGCCTAACCTTAAAACCCCAAGACAGACAAAGAATGTCATTATTTTTCAGATTTCATCGGTTCAGATATCCCTTAATCATCAGGGAATCTATTACTACAGCATTAGGGCTATTCTTGCACATACAGGAATTATGCCCAGGAAAAAATAATGCAAGAACAACTACATATACAACATATGGGCCTTTGTAAACCAAAACTTACTGAACTTGCTTACCTCATCTAGAAGACGCTCCTTTTCAACTTCAATTAAATCAATCATCAAACTAGAAAAATGAGAAGAAGTAGTATTTTAGCCAAGAAATGAAAGATCTAGCTCAGAACTCAAACACGACCCTGTGCTTGCTGAGTATCCAGGCTTCCACTGAGATCAAAGGAGCCGAGCACTACTCTTTTAGCCCCTAAGAAAAGAAGAAGTAGGGAATGAAATAGCAGAACAAAGATGAGTGCAGGAGAACAGAAAATATGCCTACACTAGAGACCATTCTGTAGCCACAAGGGCAACGGGCACGATATGACTCACATATATGTGACCCAACTCTCAAAACAGAGACCATATCGAAACTACCCACTGGAAATAGCACCTGGACATGTGCTATGACCAAATTCATGCTTTTGCAGTGTCTGAGAGAGTTCTAGTTCTCACAAGCTAAAAATGTAGCAGGGAATGAATCTGCTAAAAATTTAACAGATGCCAGTGCATGAACATTGCATGCCAGTGCATGAACATTTGTCTGGCCTTTTATTTTATTAGTACCAATGTACACATTATGTCACTTTCCCCCACCATCACTGCGGTGTAAGATTTGGGAAGCGCAAAGAAAAAGAAGCCTTTCTACTACCTACTCCTTTATTTCAATGAGAAGTAGGTACTGTTGCTCCTGTTAAGAGAGAAGGAGCTGGAAAGGTAAGGGAATTCTAGTCTGTATGGAAAGCAACAATGGGAAGTTCCAAAACTCTGCAAGAAATAAAAGTGACAAATTACTGGAGAAAGAAGCTGACTAAAACCCTGAAATGTTTATGGGTAAACACCGATGGCCTATGGAGTCAAAGAGTGAGTAATGTTTAAAAAGCATTACAGCAAATTCTTTCTGTAATCAAGGAGTTAAGATCAGCTCTTAAGAGAAAAATAAACTTGAGACAGTCATTTAGAAGCTATGAAGATGAAGAAGATACACAGTTATAAAACTATATTAACTTTGCCTGAAGAAATAATTAAGACTTAGTGCTAGCTTACAAACATTAAAGCAGCTAGGACACAATTCTCAGTACCCACAATACTTACCTTGTTTTTTATTAAAAGATCCAAACATACAGATGTGTATATAAACACCCAAGCACATTTTCATATAAAGATATTTACATATACGAAATAGTTAGGGAATTACTGTCAAGATAATTGATTTATAAATACAATTAGACAGCAGAATAACTGCAATAAAATAAAAATACTAATTAAAGAAAAATTAGAAGATTTCATCTCTTTCCAATACCTAAAAACATATTCTCCATAACATTTACCTTCCCAGGAAGTCATCTTTATCTGGATCTTCATCAAAGAGCTCAATCTCTAGCTCCTGTCCTGGATGTTCATACACTAAGGCCTGGAAGTTCAGTGAGAGAGCATTGTCAGTAAAACTGACCAGCTCAGTTAAATGGCATAGTAACAGTAACACAGTAACCTGCAGTACCTTTGTGTAATAAAATACATCAATAAGCAAATGCTTTAAAAAATTGCAGTTTAATGAGTAGAGCAATTTCAAGAGCTTTTCAGATGAAATTTGTTAATGCTGGCTCTAAGAGCCCAAACTACTTTTTCAGAATTACTGATGCTCAGTCTAGACAAAAAAAAAGGTATATAAATCAACGGAGATTTCCTGTTTTGTTACAGAACTTTGGGCTTCTAGAGGGAGACATCAAGAAGCTCCTTGAGGACACCCCCAAAATATCCTCTTTTAACAAAAGAATCTTTAGAAGACAACTCTTTACAGAACAAACAACAAGGTATTTTTATTGCTTATACCTCATAAACTTCATTCCATTTTGGATTGAGATTTTCTTTGATGACCTTGCTTTGGAAAATTTGGTTGCCCACACGGATGATTCCATAAGGATCTGACTTCCCTTTGACAATCCCTTTTAAGTAAGTATCTTTCCCCTCTAGGTCCTGAGCTTCAATAAAATGTATCCTCAGAACACCCTGAAAAAAGAAAGGATGAGTTTGTGCAGTAATCTGAAAGCTTCCACATCATCACAATTTACACAATGGATGTTTTATAATGTCCATTGCCATTTCCTTAGCAAGAAACTTCTTCTGACATACTGTAAGTACAAGACACCAGTGACGATCCACACACACAATAGGCCTAGCACTCAAGAGATTCCTGAAAAGAAAAACTGACATCAACCATCAGAAACATGCCAGTTATGTCAAGAAATACCAGGTTTCTGGGAGTAGCAAAAAATAGCAACAACTGTTTAGTGAAGCAAACTAATAGTGATTTTCCATGATAATATAAAACATATAGTACTTCATTTTCCACCTATACAGTTGAACTGCATTATAACAAGTAATATGTTTAAGATTCCACCAAAACAGAATAAATAAATGAAAAAATACATCTTTCTTGGTGTTCTTTTGAAACACTGACTTCACAGAAATTGTTTATTAATTAAATCAATTATTATCAGTGACTGGATTCTTAGTAACTTGTACCACTGCAGTAACTATTTAGAAATTCACACAGATTGGCTTGGACAGTTACTACAGAAAAAACGAAATGCCCAGTTACTAGTGTTAACAGAAACACACTTACCTTTGGTATCGGAAACCGCAGCTGAGCGATCTGCACTTCACTGACAAGGGGGACTGTAATTCTATTTGGAAGGACCAAGTAGTTGGATATTATATCCAATATTATTGTATCTGATAAGCCACTGTGGGAGAAAAGAATCCTTAGTTACTTAAAAAAAAATATACTCCTTTTGCTAAATCCTAAATGGAGAATATATTTGCCTTTCTGGGGGAGTAGAAGACACATCTAGTTTGTAAACTTAAAATAAAGGATTCTTGCCCAAACGGCCACCAGGTGGAAGCAGCTGACGCTGAATAGCAGAAACCACAGGGATAAATGTTAAGTTCCCATTTCCCTGCCACGGCCAAATTTCCCCCTCACTCTCGCCTTTTAAAACCAGCCCGGGTAGAAGGCTATTACGTAAGTTCTCTTGCCTGCATTGCATATAACCAAGCAGATGGTAACTGTTTATTTAGTTTTATATTTCAAAAGTTATTTAACTCTCCTTGGAAGTTTGGCTACCCGTTTATGAAACCAGTTGTCCTCTTGAGCTGGGAGGACCATCATTTAAACCACAGACACACAGAGCACAAGCTCACAGCTGAGTAAAATGTAGCCTAGGGAAGCAAAACAGGTTTTGTTCAGTGAAAAGGGAGTGGCAGTGCAACCACACTGGTAATGAATCACATAAAACTCAACCCCACACCCCTCCACAAACACAGAAACGAGAACAATTTCCTAAGTTACAAGTTCACCCAGCTCAGGTCTGAACTGACAACAGATCAGTTCACTGTCAGAGCAACAGCACTGGTTACACACATTGCCTACACGGGCAAAAGGCAGAACACAGAACACAAGTACCCAGGAAGGTCTCAGGAGTATGTACAAAGGTTCAGAGAGGTAATTACAAAATTACTCTGAACTGCAGAGGTGCATCCTCACTAAAGCTGGTGGAGCTGCAATTTCTCTTCTTAGAAACACTCCATGATTCCCTTTTTCCAGTCTTTGTCAAATCAAGATGCAGATAATAATTTTCTGGATGAAGCCACTTGTATGTAAGCACCTTGTCAAGTTTTTCTAAGACTGAATCTGAAGCTGGGAGTAGCTCTAACTCAGGAGCTAGCATATAAAAACACAAAAGCTGCAGTGAAATGTGATACGTGTTAGTTCCGTTTGGAAAGAAAATGTTGTGGTGAGCAATTAACATTATGCTAGAGATGGGCAACAGAATGAACCATTAAATACAATCTGGCCCATTAGAAATGCACACTGATTTTCATGCCTGAGATTTGCAGCCTGTACAGCCTGCATCCCCTTGGCTGCCCACTTCCACTGTAAGCCCAGATAACTGCAATACATGATGGAACATGGCTGACTTTTTAATGGTACTCAGAACAACAGGAACAGAGGGAGCTCAAGGCTGCATCAAAATCAATGGACAGGTCTGTGCAGGCCGCCGATAAGAAAGAAGAAACAGGGGATAATGTTAAAATACTGCTCAGAGGAAAGCAGTTTCCTCTCTGCTCCTGTGAGCTAATTCACATCTGCCCTAAAGAGTCTTCATTCCTCTTCCCTGCATGTAGAGCTTATCCAATCACATCTACAGAGATTTGCATTATACGTGAGCCCTAGAAATTCACAGTTTAAATAATTCTTAAGACAAATACTGCAAGATAATCATGTTATCTGAAGCTTCATTTACCCATCATTTTAACATCTTGTTTTTCAAACTTCTAAGTTTCATTTTGCCAGACATCTAGTTTTCAATTTATGTATGCTAAACTCTCTGAAATGAGCCAAGAAAATAGAATGCATTATTTTGTTAAGAGTTGACAAAAAATTGAAGATAAATATCTCAACCAGTCTTAACATTAAAAGGAAAAAAAAAAACCAAACCCAAGCTGAGGTGATGGTAAAATACACAGACAAAAATCACACTTTTCAAAATACCAGTCTAATGACAAAACTCTAATATAGAGCTCAGGTAAGCTTTTTTGTTTCTGCTTCTGTTAGTGTCCCTACTTGGCAAGAAGAGAAAGCTCTGCCTGTATGCTCAGTCCCTTACGAACAGATGACTAATGGAGAAAACCAACTGACCTAGGCCACAGAAAGCAAAGGAGCAGTGCAAGGAAAGCAATGGTACCAGAGCTGCCTCTAAAGAAAGGCTGCCATGTTCTCCTCCAGTATCTCCTTAAGATCACAGACTAAATGAAATAAGCCACAGGCATAAATAAACCTACTCTAGACTAGCATAAGGTTCAGAGACTGACTAATGTTCAATTAGAACTACAGCAAATCTCCTTAAATAAGAGAAAGAAACAGGCAGTAGCACAACACAGCCCAAGCACTGGGAGGACTCACAATCCTTTACGCCAGAACCTGTGGGAAACCGAGGGGTTAAGACTTCTGAAGACAATAACTGATTTAATTTACAGCCTTGGAAGGAGCTGGGGTTAATGTGATGACAAGACATATAGATCTTAAGCAAGAGAATCATAAATCTATGTTCCTATAGTTATAAGTAAGAATATGCGTTGGGTGAGCTGGTGGATGGTTTTAAGTATAGCAATGTGATTTTATAGTTCAAGTTAAGAATTTAGATGTTATAACAGAACTATATGTGCAGAGGTGACCTAGTATTTAATTGGTAGAAGAACAGACACATTGCAGCAAAAAGTACTAAAGGTGATAGGTTATCAAGTCAAAACAAAGTTTCGTGTTAATTGCTTATTGGACCAAAACGTTATAAATTGCCACATAACCCTGAAACCTGTGACTATCCTCTGTTATGGCAACTTTTACTTAATCTCACAACCTCTCAGACTGATGCCTTGTTTGTTATTTTAAGTAATAAATCATGCATAACTGCGATAGTCCCATCTCTTTAATAAAGGCTCTGACGGAAAGCATTGGACTAGCGATGCTTCAAGTAACAAGAACCAAACTCCAACTTTGATTCCAGAGTTTATTCTCGTAATTTTATCCCAACGTTAACACTTGAATTTCAATAAAATGAGAAAGGTAAGCCAGAATTAATGAAGTTTGACCAAGTTTTACGCAAAGAAACTGGACTCCTAGAAGGTAACAGATACCTTAACTTTAAACACAGGGAGCTGAAAAACAACACTGAAGTTTGTATGTAACTAACTAATTAATTAAATGAATTCTAAAACAACGGGATGCTTTCAAGCTGCTTAAATCTCATCCAGTATTAGCCAGCTGGGGTGCTCTTGGATGCAAAGTATTATTCATGAATACAAGGCAAAAATTACAATCTTTTGCATTTTTTATTACCTAAAGTAAGTGGTCTGACCTATGGAAAACAGAGTAAACACTGACCAAACAACACAGAAAGATGCATCAATATAAACCCTTATGCTGATGCATCATTAAAAAACAGCTTCCTAAGATCATAAAACTTTAGTTAATAGTTCTATGTACATTATTTTTTCAGTTCATAAAAATGAAAGAAGTGTGCAATGTTTCATATCGTTTATTAGATATTGTTTATTAGACTGTCTTCAAAAGCTCAATTTCATTGCAGAAAAATAATTTTTAGTTGCCTACTCTTTTGTATTGCTCTCTACTTAACTCTACTTAATTTTTATCAATTTTTATCAGCTGTGTATTTTTCCTGCTCTGTCTTTATTCATACTGCAGAGACAACACATCTCTGACTGCATCGAGTGTTTTCACTGTATCTCAAGCAACCCCAACATCTTCCCATCATCCACATCCCCTCCTGACAGCACTTGAGTATTCTCACAGCCCGGTTGTTCCTCACACAGAGATTTTAATTCCACTTCTCCACAAGCTATACTAATGATGGAATATTAATTACTTGTGTGTCCTTCTCCTTGTGGAGTCATATAGGAAGAGCAATGAAAGTTGCTAACAGCTGACAGGGAAGCATCCAGCAGCTAATGCAGAAATTCAATTAGTAGAAGACATTTGCAAACAGAGTACAAATAAGCAGTTTAGTGTGCAGCCAACAGCCATAGGACTAAAAGGTACCCGTGGTGGCAGCAATCTCTTGTTCATGATTGTTTATAACAACTACAATACGTCATGTTGCCATACCAAAATATACAACTTTTCTATACAGATAAGAAAAACAAATACAGCATTAAAGAAATCTCTTGGCAAGGCAGAGCATGAGTCACCTCAGTTACAGTTTCTATGGAAACTATACCACGTCTAGATGGCACCAGTTTGTGCATGTGTGGACAAGTTTGGTTGCTCTGGAAACCATAAACTTGAGATATTTAGCGAGACTTTGTTTACATCTGAGGTTTTGTGTTTGCAGTCAGGCAAATATGTAGCAGGATGTGAATCTCAGGAGCTTGGTAAAGTACTAAATGTAAATTTAGTCATATCAAAAGAGCAAATTATTACTCAGGAGCTGTATTTTGGAAGCCATTTTCTCTCACTCATCAAGAAAACCTCAGAGACGGTCTTAAGCAGGCTTGAAACATGAGCAATTCTTGCAGCCATTAACCTACTTAATGCAAGTTCTAATTTCAAACTGTTCAGCTGGGATTCCATGCAATGGCTTCACGTGTCTAAGGAAAGCAAAACCCACTTCAACAGTGCAATTGATTACTAAGGAATTAATTTAATACCTAAATCCAAACTCCTGTTTTGAAACAATAAAAAATAATTCTGGAGTCAGCCAGCTCTTGAGAGTATGGTATCTAATAAAAGCGGTAGTCAACAAATCCATGTGTGTATCAGATCCGCCACTATCTCCTTTGCCATTGTCTTCACATTAAAAAAGCCCCTGGGTAACTATTAAAACCTGCTAATTATGAATACATTAATGGATTTAATTTTATCAGGATTGCAATGATTCAAAGCAGCTTGATTTGCACCTCTATTGATGCTTTTTAATTTGGGATTTTATCATGTGGTATTAGGAAAAGCTCTGAATAAACTAAGCATTTTTATAGCTATATACAGTCAGTATTTTTGCTACTCCATTTATCTTCACATAATAAACTGAAAGCTTTAAAAGTAAGCACTTGAAGATATCAGAAACTTTATTTAATTTGAATAGGCTTAAGGTATTTTTAACCACCCTTACTCAAGCAGATAGAGACGGACTGGCATACAAAGCCAAGAGCCAAGATGTCATGAACCCACTGGCATGAAAGGAAGGCTCTGTGTCTTTCTGCTGTCGTAGGACATGGCAGATAGGAAACTCACAAGTTTCTGGAAGTCTGGAAAGGCTGAGAACACTAAAAGAAGTCTACTGGAAAATATATTTTCAAATTATTTTTAACAAGACCTTGTAGATATACTCTTGGCGTACTTCGACTTGTAATCAAAACACTACCTCCTGCAAATTGAGCAATTTCATATAATTCTACTTTAAGAGAAAACTGCTCAGAGTCATCTAACCTAAAAATGATTCAACTGATGGTCTTCAGATTTTCTGAGCTTTACTGGGGTGCAGATATATCAAACACTGCTTTAGGTATACTCACTTCAGTCCTGGAACATCCAGAAGATTGGTCAGTCCAGTCCAGTTAATTTCCAAAAGCTGTGAAATACAGAGAAAAGAGGGAGAGGGGGAAAAAAAAGGAAGGACAAAAAAAGAAAAGCAACTTAGAATTTATAACACTGAAGAAATAAACCCAGATTCTGATCAGTGGATAGTTAACCAGTTTCCAGGATTTTCTTAAACAAACAAACAAACAAAACAACCCTCTTCCATTCTTAAGAACTTTTAGACACACTTTTTAGAAGTTAAAAAAATTTCACCATTCTCTTGTCCACTCTTCCACCATGCATATAAACACACACTGCCCAACATACAGAAGTGCACAGGATCTACTCCGTACAACCAATATAGAATAATGAAATGTGGTCCTATTCTTTGGAGAAATATTTTTAGATTCACCATAGGCCTGTTATAGATGAACAGTCATTAGCATGAATTTGCAAATTACAATAAACTGACAAAGAATCCCACGTGAGACGAGGAAAATAAGAGATCCAGAAGACACAAGCAACAGAAAGAATGAAGAATTCGGATTAAGAAGGTGGAAAGAAGTTGTGGTAACAGCTTGCAAACATAAGAGGAGGCTGTTTTCAAGGCACCAGTTCATTCTATCACTGATAAAGAAGAAAGGTATCAAGAGGATTAAGTATTAAAGTGAGAAAAATCCTCTGAAATAATTAAAAGGGATGACTCATTGCTAAATCACACATACTTTCTTCACTGAAAATCTTTGCAGAATATTATGCTGTATAAAGGTATATATTCTGTTTCAGGATTGCTGCCATTAACAACTAATTTAAAACATCCTTTTTGATCCTATAATATTCTAATTCTAGACAACAAAACCAACAGACCTGAGTTCCCTCAGTTCCCTCTTCATTGAATAATTTCTATTAACTTCACAGAAGTTAACAGACTATTTAGGCAACAAAGAAAACCAAACCCACCCAGTTACCACTTTTCCAAATCCAACTCACCCAATCTAAGCATAACTGCATGAGAAAAGGATATTGATATTCCTCAGTTAAGAAACTAATTGTGGCGGTTCAGCTAAATGCTAAAATAAAACAACAAATCTCTACAAGAACAAATGTTGCATTGTTTTCACAAACAGACAAGAATCATCACCCTGCCTTCACTTTCTTTTTTAAAAATAGCACATATCATTCTTTTACAAAGGGTCTATTAATAGCTTAATTAGTGATTTCCTTTGCGAATACTTCCAGTAAAGATAACACATAATGCATTTACTCATATAAGGAGCACTGTTACTTAATATACTTTTGTAATAGAGGCAAAATATTTCAACAATGCTACCTATGAACAATATTATCAAGCCTATCTGTAATAAACAATTAAGCAGGAAAAAAAGAAAATCATTATCCTTTCAATGAAAAAAGTAAGATGTAATAACAAGATATTGCAGAACAAAAGGCAAGACATATCACGGGACGTACTGCAAGAATCTACACAAACCAGCTCCATGCTCTTGGCACCAACAGGGCTAAGGCTATCCTGGGCTCCATGAAGATGATTAAGGGACTGGAGCGTGATGTCATGAGAGATGCCCAGTATCTTCATTATTTTTGTGGCCCTTCACTGGACTTGTTCCCGCATGTCCCTGTCTCTGTTGTACTGGGGAGCCCCACACTGCACTCCAGATGTGCCTCACTAGTGCTGTGGAGAAAGGAAAAATCTCCCTTAACCAGCTGACAATGCTTCTCCTAATGCAGCAAAGGATGCTGTTGGCCTTCCTTGCCATAACTGCACATTTCTGACTCCTGTTCCCCTTTCTGTCCAGCTGAACAGCCTGTATCTTTTCCAGCAAAGCTACTTTCCAGGCAGTCAGCCCCCAGCCTGTCCTGGGGGACAGGGTTATTCCTTTCTAGGCACAAGACTTTACATTTCCTTTTGCTGAACTTCATGAGATTCTTGTTGGCACATTTCTCCAGTTTGTCAAGGTCCCCCTAAATAAGAGTACAACTATCAGGTGTATCAAGCACTCCTTCCAGTTTTAAGCAAGCAAACTTGCTGAGAGCACACTCAGTCCCCACCATCCAGGACAGCCATGAATTTGTGCTGGCTCCAGTATTTACTCCTGGGTGAACCACTACTGAGCATCCTCCAGCTAAACTTTATGTTGCTGACCACAACTCACTGAGCCTGAAGGGTTTAGCCACTTACAAACCAAGCTCACTGTCCACTTATCTAGTCTGTCTTCAGCAGTTTACCTATGAAGATGTTGCAGAAGACAGTGCCAAAAGCTTTACTGTAAGACAAGCTGTATCCATAGTTCTTCCCTCATCCACCAAGCCAGCCTTCTGATCATAGAGGATTATTGGCTCAGTTAATCATGAGTTCCTGTTCATTACTCCCTTCTGGCTACTCCCAATCACTTTCTTGTCTCTTCTCCCTTACCAGCAGGACCAAGATCACCATTTGAGACCCTGTGCCCTTGAGTTGCCCCCAGAGACATGTAGTCACATTTCATGCTTTCCAGATATCCTCTGGAAGAGATGTTGATCCCCACATGGAGGAGCAACAGTGGGTAATAGTCTGAGGGCCAGACAAGGTTTAACAGTTCACAACATCCTGACTCTGAGGTCCAGGCAAACGCAAACCTCACAAGGAAACAGGTCAGGGTGGCACATGGGGCCAGGAGTCTCTCAGTAGTGACCACTTCCCCCCTTCTCCTGGTGCTTCAGTGCAGTTCAGGCTCTGCTGGCTCAGATGCTCCCAGGCCCTCTCTGCTACACTGGCCCCAAACCTGTTCCACAGCTGCAAATCTGCAGATGGGGTAGGAGTCATCTTCCTTGTGGTACAAAATTTCCATCCTTCCCCATCATGGAATAATTCCACCCAGTAGTTTCTCTGGAAATTCAGAGATTCTGTTTCATATATCCCCTCTCTACAGAGAATCATGCTAGATGCCTCTGTGAGGGAAACTAAATTCAGACTAAGCCATCTACCTGATCATGTACATGTGTTATATATGAAACCAGATTATCAGAATCTAGAGTGAGAAAATTCTTCAGTAGTTCTACAGAGATTGCTGACTTTCATTCTTCTTCAGATGAAAGCACAAAGCTACCACTGGCTGCAGGACCACTTTGTATTCAATGTCTCTTTTAAAGTACTTCATTTACAACTAGTTTTTCCCACTTTCTATTCGAGCACTAGGAGGATTATTTTAGTGAAAAAGGCTAATGCTCATCTATTTATGAATACTAGCAAGGCTAAATGGGAGTAATACTTTTCAGAAGAGAGTAAGTTCTTAGCTAAAACTCATACAGTAAACTGAACAGTCTTTTCCTTTTTTTTTTTTTTGAGGTTCTGTAATTTTTTTTCTACACGATTATCAATTTAAAGCTATAAGGTTTTTAATTTCCAAATGTAAAAAAACCCTTGGAAATAATTTGTTGTAAAATGGGTTCTTTTACATTGGTATGTAAGCTCTAGTTGTACAGTTCTACAATAACAAACTATGTGCTAGAACACAGAAGATTTACGGTTAGGGAAACTAAAATAATTTCAGTACATTCTTCTTTGAAAATCAATTGTGCAAATTATTAGTATATATTCTCAAATCTCCTCCTCATCTTAAATCTGAAAAAAAAGGTAAAGAAAAAAACTAGTGTGAATAATTGCAGTTTCGTACTACTTCCTCAATGCTGCGAACCCACAGATGTTTAAGTAATATAGCAAACAAGTAGCTTGGTAGTAACTGCTAAGACTAACCACAACTTGAGTATTCAGACTGATTCTCTTGTTCTAATCACAAGTTTTGACTGTACATTATGAGACACTTCAAAAATCTATGTGGTCAAACAAGGTTCTAGAAGAAGTAATTTCATACTGTTTTAAGACAAAGAACCCAATTTATGATTTACTTTTTCTTTACTCATAGGCAAAATAGAAGGCAAATGCACACCGTAAATACCCTCAAAAAGTGGTTCCTGTCCTAAGGTGTTCATACCTGCATCCTGTATTTAACAATTTTACAGAATGATGCTTTCAGACTAAATAGCAAATGAGAAAATATTAGCATTTCCTTTTGTTTTCATGCTTTGTTTAGTGTATAGCATACAGTAATTTACACAGCAAAGTCCTGTGCTGTCTCCTAAATAGACTTCATTGAATAAATGCATTGAGCAACACAATGCATGTTGAAATTCAGCATTGAGAAACATCTCCTGCACTGGATGGAAACATTTATCACAGTGGTTTCTGTATTAACTGCCACAGCCCAAAAGGAAACCAAGAACAACCTAAGAGATGCCACCAAGAACTGACACTTTCCAGTGATGTGACTAAAAGGATTTCAAAAGGTTGCAACACAGCATATGAAACACAAACAGTGCCTATGGTACAACCTCACTGTCAATATTTTGATTATTACATACCTCTGCTCACAAACAAGGCTACCCATTCATTCTATCACCAGTCCTTAGAGCATGAAGCATGGAAAAACAATTACACAAATTACCTGAAAATAGTGCTAAGAGTGGTCATTTAGACAAGAAATACAATTAGTACATAGAATATCAGAGATTCTCTTCATACACTTACTGTACAGGACTAAAGACAAAGACCAATTTCAGAAATGTTAAAGACAAATCCTCTTCCATTTGAAGCTGAAGGTCAAAAATTATAACACATTACTACGGCTAAGCACTTTACAGGATTATTAGAAAAGCTTTGCAAATAAATCTTAAACCATTAAATGTTTTGGAAGGAATACGAGCCTTCAAACTCCTGGAATAATCAAGCTTTCACCATTTGGGCTTTGAAGGTAAGTTCTCCTTGCAGACAGTTTGTTGCATTTGCCCACCACAGAGCTTCCTTTCCAGTTCTACCAGAAGCACCCAGCAGTAACACACATCCCAATCTTAGTCTACAGGTATTAGAGAGATATGCTTTTGTTTTCTTTTCTTTTTTTTTAGTGTTCTACCTCCCCCTGCCATCACACCAACATTCCTTTCAATAAAGGTGTCTTGAGTCTGCACTTGGCTTCCAAAGGAAATCAGACCAGCAATAAATACACTGTTTGCAACAAAAGAAGAGTTTTCCAAAAGGCAACCCCAGCTCAGACAAAAAAATCCTTACACCTGCAGAAGTACAGAAATAGCATTGACAGCAGACAAACACACAGCAGACTGAGAAGGAAGGAGGCAAAGAATTTCTTCATAGGCAGGAGGGAGCCCCCCAACCACAGTCCAGCCAAATAACAAGGGGTTTTATTCTACATTTTGGGCACTGCCATGCCATGACTTGCTGGAAAAGAAGATGACCCCATAACTTGTGGTTCTGACAGAAGTTACAGCAACGTTGCCATCATAACTAACTGAAGAGTGCTATGGAGAAAAAGGGAGCAAGCAAAGGACTGCCAGCTGATGAATCTTTTATGAAGCACCAAATAGAAAAAATTTCCATATTTAAAAAATAGCTTAACAAAATAATTTCCTTCTCTGTCACCACTTTAAGCGATGCATAATTCTCTCAGTTTAGCTAAATTCAGGGAATGCCAGCTGGTTCTCTGCAGCAGAACTAACAGGGCAGTGGAAAAACTGTGTGCAGGATTTGTCACTAAGTGAAATTCTGCCAGAAGCCAGAAACGATGGTGTCTTTCCACAACACTTTGCAACTGAGAGGTGATGTGCCTTGCAGAGATTCTACCAGGCAGCTCGCTGGACAAAGGCAGGATTCCAGACACCAGTTACACTTTCCAATGAAATAGTCTGTGTATCTTGTTACTCAAACCTCTTACAATTCTTCCTCTGCTCAGAGAACTGAAAACAAATTTTGTTATCTCCCTGAAAACCAAGAAATTCATGTCTTACCAAGCTCTGTACTGAGAACTAATGCAACACATACACTGGAAGATGTTAAAAAATAAAATTTAAATATAAACCCCTGCAGCCTATCAGAAAAGACAGGCTAAAACCTAATGAGTATCTCTATACACATCGGGTGTTCTCAAGACCCTAGGAACCTTTACAAAGGGAAAAATATGTACTGGAATGTAGAATACACAGGGCCATAAATAAGGTTCACAGAAGCACAAAAGGCAGCCTCTAAACACTGCCAACCTTGTGACTTGATTTGGCTGCCATAAGCACTACTAATTCTTAGAAGAGAAGCCACAGAGTATTTTAAAATGCTGATTAACAACTTCCTGCTAAACGAGTTATGGAAGCAGAAGACTTCTGCAGGAAAAACTTAAGCTCTCCTACAGGCCACAAGGATACAATTCCATGGGGCAAGTTGTGATTCTTCTCAGGAATGCATTACAAGGAGGGGACTAAGATGCCCTCTTCTGTTGCTTGTGAATGGTCATACAGAGACATGGTACAATTTGTCTGTTAGTAGAGCAAAGCCCATCACCACCTACAATGCTGAAGGGCTGGCATTGTTGAAATAATTTAGTATGTAACATTACCCAGTGTATCTCCCCAGGAAATACATAGTAAACTCAGCCTCTCAAACAATACTACAGAGCGTAGTTGCTCTAGTAGTCCCACTGGTTGCTATTGGAAACACGGCGAATCTCTGCACAGAAGTTGTGTTTAGAAGTTTTTCAGTTGTTAACTCTCTGAAGATTTAACTGAGACAACTGCTAGAGAGGTAAGATGTATACTTGAGGGGGTAGAATACAGAGCAGGCAAGTGGGCTGAAGTGACCAGAAGAATCACAGTTGACTTTACACAAATCCAGTGCACCTGCTGTTCTCCATAGTGCCAACTACTCACAGCTTCATTCAAGCCAATTCTCCACTTTTTCTACTCCTTCCTACCCTTCTACCAGTCTGCATTTTGGTTCACACCCTCACACCAGTCTAGACACTCTCCTGACTTTAGTGAGCTGGCTCAGGCTGCTAAAATACATCTGAAGGACAGGAAACTGGGCCCTTCTTGTTGTGTTTAATAACATGCCAGCTTACATCCCTTAGCCAGCTTCCTCCAGCAGCAGAAGTTTCAACACTGATGTAAGAGAGACAACAACGTTGAACGGGAGGGCACAGGGAGAAAAGAATAAGGTACTGTGGAAACACCAACTGTGATGGCCCTTAAAACATTCCAAACGCTGCCAAAATCTAAAATCAGTGAGAAAAAATATACGTTATAGCAAATTATAAGTATGCTGAGTAGCAGGGCAAATCATTCACTTCATAAGCAACAAGACTAATTCTTAACAAATATTAATTCTAACAGGAGCTGTGCATCAGCATTTATCCAAGTGTTCCACAAACCTGACACTTCCGTATGTTCTAGAGGAACATCTTATTCTATGCACTCTACATAACCACTTTATTTCCAGCCATTTCACTGGGACTGATTCTTGCTGCAAGCACTCCTCTTGAGTCTAATTTTCATCAGTACTTATTGTCAAAGTCCCATCCAGCCAGTTTTCCACAGGCAGACAATATTAAATGAAACTAAACCTATATAAAAATGAATCAAAACTACAGGACAGAACCAATCTGCAAAGTGCGTAGAGGGAGAGTAATACTCAAGTCAGCAAGTGAAAGGCAAAACTGTGAATCTGAAAATGAGAGCTTTGGAAGAGCTGTCCACTTTTCCTGGAAGGCATCCTGTTTTCCAGCCATTGTTCTTTTTAGAACAATAGTACTTTTATGTGTTTGTCTTATTGGGAGGGTTTTGGCTTTTATTAAGAGAAAACGGTTGGGTTAGGACACACCCTCAATTCTGAGTGCCACAGAACAAGCTTTTGAAAATGACCCATTTACAATACAACTAAAAGCCACATAAACTTCTGTAACTGACAAATCAAAATAACCATGTCGTGATTTGTGCTAAAAGTAAAACAGTAACTAAAACTTTGAGAAGCAACTATCTGGTAAATGTACACAATGTTAACATAGTGAGAAGTATGCAAAGAACCTCACAAAACTTGACGGTTAATCCAGTGCTACCTTCTCTCTAGCACTGACACTCAGATTTAAAAGACTACTTCGAACATTAGAATGCACGTATTTCCCTCCCTTAAAATCTCCTACATATTTGGACACTTTATAAGCTGATGAAACTTTTAGCACCTTCCTCACAGTAACAACAACAAAATACAGTATATAAAAAGTTTCCTAAGATGTAAGAACTCTTGAAAGATCAAAAACTTCATGTATTACTAAGAAATATGAGGCTGGTAAACTCATAGGCCATGCTGCCTTATATAGTCATTAAGTCCAGCAAACAGATGATACAGAGCAAGAGGAATTGTTGCCAGTTACTTTCGACTGGAAAATATGAGAACAAAATCTAATGCCAGCTGCCAACTAATTCCTCTTCTCTTCTAACAAAAATATTTAAGAAAAGCTTTCTTTGGCTGCAGCCACTTGCTCTCTAGTAAGACGACAGCATTCGGTTCTTGCTATAATAAGCATTATTTTACATTTTTCTACAGAAGTCAGAAAAATAAACACTGAGAAAACACACTGCGGTGGGGAGAAAAGTGGTGGTGGTTGGAAAAAGCTGAACAGCCACGGATAACTGTCAAAATTACGGGCTAACTTAGATTATTTTTTGAACCATTCACCCTTAGGTTTGCCTGGACCCTGACCACTACCTTAGTTTTTAAATGAAAGGAGGGTGAAAAACATTTTAACATTTTTGTAACTGAATACCTTTGGGGAAGGCTTAACTTTTTAATAGTCCAAGCTGATACTCCACTGTACTTCCCACCCTTTTTTTGTCCTGCTAAGTCAACCAAATCCCTAATAAGGTGTCATGGGGGTAGAAGCAAAGGCAAAATTACTATGGACAAGGTATTTCCCAAAGTTCAGAAACTGACCCCTAAATGAGAGGAGTTTCACTTGGTATGTTTTCAGGTTCTTCTCTCAGGTGTAAGTTGTCCTAGTTAAGCACTTTGCAGATGGGTAACACTTAGAGTGGATCAAGGACAGAAAGGACTGGGCACAGGTACCAGAGTTAAAATCTACTGGGAAGGGCTCTGGGAGTTCCAGATGTGGAAGGTTTGGATACATCCTACTAGAGCAGGATGCTGGGAAGCAGAGCAGTGCCAGAACTGCTTATAAGGATGCCCGCTGCTGCTCTCTCCCTCCCTACCACAGCCAGCTTTGCTACCTCTCCCCCAGAAGGCACCAAACAGAAGCATCTGCAGGAGGAACCCCAGGGAAACAAACCAGACACACCAGGCAAGGTCATGCCTCCAGCACAGAGTGTGTCAGAATGGCTTCTGCAGAAGGACTGCACAGAACAGAACTGAGAGAGACAACCCAAACCACATCTAGAACCTGGAGAAAGGTTATTCCTGTAGGAAAAGAAAAAAGCAAAGCGTCCATCCACACAGCTACACTTTTCTCCCTGCTCCTCTAAACCAGAATGTTTGCATTTAACTTGTTTATTGGATGGACCCTGGAATGAGCTGGGGACTGTACTGAGTATGGGAATTGTTTAGAAGAGGACTAAATAGCAAAATATCAGAGAGTATGCTAACAATTACATAGTACAAACCAGTATAAGACAGCATTCAATCCTTGTCAGGGCCATACTTACTTTGTTACTATAAACATGAAGATTAACAGATGTCCTACACTCACTGCTCAGCCAGAGGGTAAAAATGAAGTGAAACTTAAGCAGACATCTCCTTGTGTTTAGGCTCACTTCAAAGAAATCTGTGGAAATCCAAATTTGGTTCATCCCCATGCACTTCCTCAACTATTCCCAAATAAGAGCAACAATGTTTTATCAGTTTTGCATGAACTAATTCACTTTTACAAAAACACTGACTTAATCAGTCTTAAAGTATTTCCAAGTTCTTGCATATTTTACTGATTTATGTCTCCATTCCTTCTACCCAAGCACACATGGTTTCTCTAGACAGATGAAACAAGCCACATAAACAACACAAATGACACAAGCTTTTTCTAGGCCATACATAAACACCCTAAACCAAATCTATCTTTTCAACAAGGTAACAAAAATTTATCATAGGACATTTGTTCAAAAGAACTTATTACAAGAATGTGATTTCTTTGAAGAAAATAGCCTTCTAAAGTTGAAGAATTCACTCTCACCCCCCAAGCCTTGTAAACTAGATGAGCTTTTCAGAGTTCCAGACTGCTGATGAAACCAAGATGATGAATTTGAGATGCATCAAAGTGTCTAAACCCATGCACTTGTAATTTGTGACCTGCCAGTCTGAAACTGTTAAACCTTGACATCATAAGTTTTAATGTTTAGTTAGAACATATTGAAGAAAAGCTTCCAATAGAAAATATACTTCCAAGTAAGAGGTGGAAACAATTTCTTTAAAAAAGTCTGTGTAGCAGAAGAATTTCCACATTGTTCACATTTTCTGTAAAGCTCTTACTGATACTTATTAGAAGAAGTACCAAACTTCAAATTGCTGAAACTTTCTCACATACACAACATCAAAGAATTTTCCACCTATCAAGTGCAATGTGTATTATGTTATCCTTTATACTTTTACAAAACAAGATTTGTTGAAGTGCTGTGCCTAAAACTGAAAGCATTTGAGGGCTGTCCTCTTGTTTACACATGCCAGTCTGGCTGTATCACTTTCATACCAGCAAGACCTTGTTGGCTCACCTTTGTTTCACTATTATTCCTGCCCAAACATGCACTTTGGCCTAGCACGTTTTCCAGCTGAATTCTGTGACCTTCTCTCTCCTTTCCACTTCTGCTACTATCATGGTAACTTTGAATTCCAATTCTAACTCACTATGTGCTTCATCCACCCTCATACTTGGGTCACTGGTAAATGTAATGGAAATTGCCCACTTGCTATCTAGGACAAAAACTTCACAGTAGGTGGGTGATTTCCCATCCTAATTTTAATTTGTGCTAACACCAGCACTGGTTTTCTTAACCATCTTGCACAGATTTTGTGAAATTTTAAATTAGATCATGCTTACCTACAGAAAGTCATAAGAACAGCAACAAAAGCTTTTTTATGAGCAATCTAGATGGTATCTATTGATCTTTTCTTATCCAGAAGACTTGTAAGAAAAGCTTGACAGCTTTGACAAAACACACTTCCAAATTCCAAGGTAATTATTACCCATCTTAATGGATGGATAATAATAGCATTCATAAAATTTGTCCACTGCTTATCTGTGAAAGTTCAACCAAACAGTACTGATTTCCCAAATTTTTTCCTTTTTTGCCTAATTCTTGCTCCATCATGTTCTAATTATCGTCATCAGCACTCTAAAAAAAGTAGAAAGGGAGAGAAAAGTGCTTACAGGTTTCCTAAGGAAGAAAAGGGATAGTGCTCCAATTAGGGGCATGTCTCCAATTAGTGGTTCCAGGATGACCCTCATGGTGCCATGGATCTGTGGAAGGGGAAGGAAAAAAAGTCAATGAAATTTACTTTTGTTTAAGTTTTAAATAAAATTTATTTGCTGGCAATGCTCACACTTCTAATTTGTTAAATTCTTGCTTATGGAAGAATTTTATATGTATATATAAATTCTTCCTTACTCTACATGTCACCCAAACCCAAAAAAATTCACACAAGCACTTAACAGCTGGGCTTAAAAATTCATCACATTTATCTGTATCATGCAGTGTCATGTTGGTGGTAATTTCCTAGAAGTGTGAAGTAGATTATTTCTACAGCTCAGTTTAAACAGACGTGACACAAGAAACACACTGGCATCCACAGGTACTACAGCAAAAGCAGGTAAATGCTTATAGGTGTGTCAAGACACACGTGCAAAGGAGCTAATTCTCCTTAGGGAGAAATCTGTTATCAGAAAGTTAAGGAATTCTCAGAAACAGTATCAGAAGGAAAGGCTACTAATAGTAATTGCATCTAAACCAGTAATTCTATCTGCCACTGAGATATTAAATACAATTTTAAGCTCCGTGGTGCCTTTATAAACTGACACATCACTTGAACACATGACACATCGCATTGGCTTGACGTGAAATTATCTCCAGCTTTTCCTGTAGTAAATGTTATACATTTGTTCCACATCTTAAAGGAATTTAGTCTTTTGTTAAGTCATGTTAGTGAAATTATAATGCAATATCAATACTATTCAAGCGAGGAAAAAAAATAGTAAGCTACAAAACTACAGTTTCTTTCTTATAGATTATTTCATCAGAAAATAATGACTAAGTGATATGAAAATCAAAAGGAGAAAATTGAATTTCACCTGTATACTTTTCACACCAGCTCTGCAGAAGTATCTCTTGATCTCCAAATCAATTTCACAGTTTCCAACAAAACTAAACCAAAAAAGAAAGTATACATTTCACTTTTATGGACTAAATTGCATTAAGCTGTTAGTTCTGTTTCGCACTGTCATAACAACGTATTTTGTCTCTTAGTGTATGCACAAAAAATGCATGTTGAAATATTAGAACATAAAACAATGTCAAATTTGCAAAAACATCCCCTTCAAAGCATCACCACTGTCACCAAAATCACCCAAATTAATATCTACATTTGCTATCATCTCCGGAGGGACACATAATAGAAAACAAGCAAGAGGCCCTACTTTTGGGAAATAATGGACACAGCATTCATACTCCATTTCAGGAAGGCTCTCCACAGATCTCATTGATAGTAAATGTACCCAAATCCACTCTCATCTAACACAATCATGAGAAGCACTAGACAGAGATGGTGGTTATGCTAAAAATGAAACTTGTCTGAAATATTCATAGACTTGCAAAGCCAATCGTATTTAGAATTTCAATAAGCAGGGCATGCTGAGCTGAATGATCCTCTAAGCAAGTTTTAAGCCAAAAACAGTTGAGCCCTTTCTGAAGGGAGAGAAGGCAGGAAGCAAATTAGAGAATATATCAAGAACTATGCAAAATTTTCCCTGAACAGTTCTTGCATCCCATTTTTGGGGATGCAAGGTCAAGTCTTTGAAATTTTGCAGGTGCTGCATTGTATTTCAGATTTGTTGAAGATGGTAAAAAGAAGTCCCATCTATTCTGCCCATGCTACAAGGCTACAAGATTATTCACACACAACTCAGGCTTGGATTTTTAGCTGCTCTCCCTAAAGCTTCATGCAGGTCAAGCATGTACCAGCAGATCTGATCAACTTTCTTCCAGAGCTGGTACTGCTGTGAGACACACTGGTTCTGAAAACAAACAAATTTTGAGACTCAACAAGGAATTCAGGAAGAAAGCTTGAGCCTCTGATTTAGCAAGGAATTGGCCAATGATTCTACAGAATGAGATCTAAAAGCAAAACCCAGCAGGCTGACTACCATGCTCCAGGTAGGGAGAGATGAGCTGGATGAAGACACTGGCTAAGAAGATAGAGGCTGTAACAGAAGGACAAATGAAATCTGAAGAGCTTTCTGAACAGACTGCCCAGGTAAAGAAAATGGAAGAAGGAACCAAGTGGGATGAAGATGAGGCAGATTAACACCAGACACTGCTGGAAGGAGAGGGAAAATGTTTCCTTTGCAAGGCATCCTGTTCCAGACTCTGCAGCAGAGCCCAGCTTTCTGCACATTAGCTCCTCAGACCTGGCCTGTACAGTGAAACACTGTTAGCTAAGTTTCGGAGTATGAAGGCATTTTATTACAAAAATGTTTGGGGAATTGTGAACAAAATGGAATTGCTCTCTTCATCGGCCATTCTAGGCTCAATATAAAATATATTACTCTCACAGTAAGAGAACAGCAGGATTGCTGTTCCTCCCCCTGAACCTGATGGCCACAAGGTACTAGCAAATGAAAACAAAGGTGCTAGCAAATGAAAACAAAGGTGAGGGCTGCTGCGTTCCACATATCCATTATCCAAATCATCTGTAGCCTGCTCTGCTCTGTGTGTGGTGGCGCTGTCCTTGGGATTTCAACAAACGCAAATCTTATCAATCCCTTAAACAGAAATAAACGTTAGTACCAAGACTTTCCTGTAAACATCCATCATTGGAATTTATTTTTGACTATTCAAAAGATAACACTATGCAGAATCCTTTTTGTTCAATGGCCAGTTTGGGGAACTGGAAGACAACAACATGATGGGGTCTATGTCAAAGCAAGGTGACAGTTGCTTTCCTTGGAAAGAATGTAGTGTGACTGTACAGTTTAAAAATAGGTATATAACTTTTAATACAATTTAAAATGATGTAATTTCTATTTTTAACCTATCTAACTATATATAGAGATAGTAGGGATATATATAAATACACTCCCACATATATATACATAATTGCATAACAACATGACACAGAGAAGCAAGGTCAATTAAAACCTGCAACTGAAACCTCAATCTCAGCACCCTGCAGCATCAGAACTATTTGAGTTATGAAGACTGGGAAGCAATATGCTTGTTTGAAAATCTGTAACAACATGATGACAAACTGAAGTAAAAATAGTAACAAACTGCATTTGAGGGGACTAAGTCAACAACATTTAACTTTATAATAAAGCTAAATATGGTTTTATCCCCTGAGATATTTGGCTTGGACCATTAACAGTTGATGCCTACACAATTCCACTGTAATATACCATACAACTTGAAAGTTCATTTAGTAAGCAAATTCTATACATTGAGATCATAATATCCCAGAAATATTTATGATCCCTTTAAAGTACAGAACACTGAGATAGATTACAGTTTAATGAGAACACTCTTAAGAATATTAACAGCAGCTGCACTGAATCAACAGAGAAGTGCAATGTACTCTGTGTGGTCATTGTAGCCCATGGAAGACACCCAGCAGAAAAAGAACAGAAAAGGTTAGGACAAAAATATTTCCTATATTACAGTGATAGGTGGTTCTGTACACTGGACTATCTTAATTGGTTTTAGAAGGTCTTTAGACCCTATTTTTCAACTGTCTTCTGCCAGTACAATGTAGTGAGTTTCCCCATTCAAGTACTCCATGTTTGAAAAAATCTGCCATGTGCTTCAATCTGCAGCATAAAACTCTTTCAGTGCATCAATTTTTTGGGTCATAAGAAGCTGAAAAAACTCAGGCTACGATTACTTCTTTAATCTCTCAATCTTTTTTGCTTCCTTCGCTACAGCTCACATTTTGAGTTTATCTGGTTTTCTGTTGATCCATAACCTTTAACTTTCCCCAAGTATTTACTACATTCATGCACTTCAGCAAATGTAAGATTTCTTTTTATTAACAATTTATTTAGATTTTTATCTTCATTTGCTCAAGTAGTTGAAATTTTTCCCTTGTCCATATTTGTCACCAAGAACTAGACTTTTAAACTGTAACATGACTTTTGATAATTTTTTTAACATAAACTCCACAGTATGAGAAAGGTCCTCACAAATATGGTCCTCAAACTGAACCTTTAAATACAGTCTCCAGTGAGTGCTCTGTGGATTAGCTATTCAAGCTACTTAGAGTGAAGTTCTTAATTGGATCCTGAGTGATGCACAAAACCTGTCCCAAAGGGTTCTGAAATAGTCTGAAGCGATGATCACAATGCACTCAATATCCTTGCAGAAACTATAGAAACTAAACCAAAACACACTCCTTTTGCAATTAAAATTAAAAGCAGACAAAACAAAAAACCCCTCAAGGATGATGCAAAAAAATACTCTAGAGTTACATTGAAACTACTTAAATGTACTGTGGAAGGTCCAAAGCAAATGCATATACCCCACCACAAACTGACAGTACAAAGGGCTAAAAGAAGCCACAATAGTGAAACTGCAGGATAAAAGGGGATTCTTAAAAGAATTAATGTACTTTAAACAGAAAAAAATATAAATAAAATAAAATCTTTCCTTCCTTCCCTCACCACACACCCCACAGGGCTTGGCTTCCTACAACTATTCTTATGAATGCAGAGAGATGCTGTTTTCCATCTCAACTGTATTTAGGGAATGAAGGGTTTACAGAAAGCTCCTAACTTTAAATTTAGAAATAAATTTAAATTATAACAAACTAATTTAACTGGAGATTAAAATCTACAGGGATTTTAGATTTAGTCGATTAAAATCTACTCCAAAGGATGGACTTTTCTCCAGCAGTGAGACTGCTCTTTATAATCTTGCAAAACTGCAATGGAAGACATAATTTAGGGTTGGTATCTGTATTTAATTCTGTGTCTAAATGTACCAAGAGACACTTACTCTTCCTGTTACTACTGAGACAATCCCAGTGATAAGACTCTAAGAGGATACATAAATCAAACTATTAAAAAGCAAACAACAACATCAAACAGTAACAACTGATACTGGGGGCCAGGGGGGCTCTCTGTCTTAAACTTGCATACTAAAAGCCTTTGAAAATGAGACCTTTCCGAATGAGGTGCCAAGGACAAGTCTCAAATATGAAACAGGGCTTCCTTTGATGATGGTTTTGCCTAAGCCTTAATTCCTAGAAGCTGTGATAGTCACTCCTTAGCTCTTGTTTCCATTTTCTTCCTGGAGGCCTATGCCACCTGCAGTAGGGACAGGCTGTAGGGCTCAACAGGCATCCAGCTGACCCAGCACTATTACTGTTATTTAAACCACTTCAAGGAATTTATTTCAGCCTTTTAGACTGGATTCTATTGCAGCTGTCTACCACTTCTCTAAGTAGGCTGCAAGGTAATACAACGAGATATGGGTAAAGATTTCCTTCAGGTCTATGTAACAGGACATTATTCCTGAAATTCTTGCACAAACCTACTGGCCTTTTTACTTTTAGCTACGTCATGAGGAGGAGCAGAAATTAAAAAAAAAAAAATACTACATTTACTCTGTCTTCCTGTGAATAGTTCTGCTTTAAAGGGAAGAAGTGATCTTGGAACAGAAACGGCTTCTCAAAAACAATTTCTGTGGTCTGTTTGTGGTCAGACAAGATTGTTTTCCTGAGGGTTTGTATCTGTAGAGGTGAGGCTGCTCTTACAGCTGCCGTCAAAAGTGGCAACAAAGAGAAAACTGAAGGAAATTTCTCCGTTAGGGCTACCACATCCATCCAGTCAAATAAGCTCTCAAGAGTCAATCGTGCTGTATTTTGTCCAGCAACACCAATCCCTGATTTGGATAGCTGTCTTCTTCCTACAGAAATAAAGTGATTCAATTTGATAAAGACTGGGCTCTGCTCACCCACCTGCTCTGGAACCCAGGGAAGGAGACAGCAGCATTTTCTCTTGTCGTTTTGGGGCCTGCCCAGCTCTGCCAAAGCATCAGAGGCTTCAGCATAGCTGAGCTTCAGACAAGTAATTCGAAATTAAGAATAACCACGTTCAAATTTTGGAAGTAACTCAGAAGCTGAGATGCCCGATGACCCTTCTGGCTACTGCCAGGGAAGCAGTGAGGGACACACAAGGCTGCTCTTTGCTGGACTGCCAGTGACTGACAAATTTGGCCTTTCCATAACCCATGAACAGGCAAAAGCAGTCACTGTAACACAGACCTATGATGGTCAATTATAAAATTTGCTGGCCTCACTGACTGAACTTTCAAAAAACTCTGCAACTGCAGAATGTCTTGAGAATGACTTGGTTACATGTAGGGTAGACCTACTGAGAAACCTATATAAAAGGGGTCATGGTGAAATGGCATAGAAACATGAAGCAATAAAGCACAATCATTCTGGCATTTTACAATACTCAGGATAAAGTAAGCATAAATACTTCTGCAGCTATCATTAATTTTTTCTAATACTATCTTTATAAAAAAACTGAAGCAACTGAGAAAAGTAAAAAACCCAAAAAATCTTACATCTTCGATTTCAGACTAAATTTAATGGGAAAGTATTAATACCTTAAGGAAAAAAAAAATCAGAGATAGTGCTCTATCTTTGGAAAGTATTTTTTTATTAACATACATGACTTTAATAATGAAACCACACAGAGTTGATATTCCATTTCCCTCAGATTAATGCTATTTACAGCATGCAGTTTCTTTCTCCATTCTTACACAATTAGAACTAACTACATTTGCATAATGAAGCAATCCTCCTTTCAGGCCAACATAATGGCAAATCAAACAATGTGCATATTATAAAGCATGGACCCCCACTGAAATATGGTAATAAAGTTTACCTGATTTGAAGATCCAAAATGATCTGCCTTTTGTCCACATTTTCAGTGTACACTTTTACACCATTTATCCTCAGAGGCTGGAATAATGAAGCAAGTAAAAGTTGGATTCTTCTACAGAAGTATATTAGATGTTTAAGTTTGAAATAAAGGTGAATATAGGCACATTCATGCCTGAAGTTAAGAATCTACTATAAATATTAAAAGGTGTGAAGTAAGGCTATCAATTTAGTTCTAATTCTTATTTCAAGGGTAAAAATTACCTTGCTGGGATCCACTTAACCACAATCCTTCCAGCAATTTCCCTGGGTATAAACCACTAAACTTCAGGATTTATAAAATATTCAATAATCAAGCTTTCCCTCTCCCCTGCATACATATCCATTTTCTCTGTACAGGTGTATGTCTAAAACTCCTAAAGCATTCTTTTCTGTGCAACTACAACAAGAAGCTAAATTTAATTCACAAAAAGGTAGTTGCCTCAAGTGGAATTTAGTGACAATAGATGCAAAAGAATCCATAATTCCCCTAAAAAGTTGTATCAACCACTATGTGCTCTCTCTCTAAATCACTGTGTTCACACTGTCCCCTCTCTCCCTTCCTCATACAGAACTAACACATATCAACCACACAGTCTCAAGCCTCAAATATTCCTCAAACACTAGGCAGGAGAGGCTGACTAACAACCTCCCTTCTCAGTTTTTCCTTTCTGGAAAAATTGTCATATTACTATTTACACCTTTTTGATAATTTATGTAAAATCAAAATCTCACTGCTGTGTTGAGGCTGTGCAGCTCAATCCACTCAACCAAGGCTGCAATATAAAGTAAGAGTGGCTGTTTGTCATGTCCAAGATTACTCAATCCAGCTGCAGAACCATGCAGACAGAGGTCTGGGTGCTAACTGAAAACCTACTTAAAATCAATATGGCTAAAAAGGAATGCTACAGTCCGTAATACAAATATATCTAGGGCAGGACAGAGGCCTTGTGTAAAAGGATTTACAATTTAAAAAGGTAATATACCCAACACATAAAGGGTGCAGTAAAGCATAATGAATTGTAACCTACATGAAATAGAGTCACAAAGAGAAAAGCAATTCCCCTCTATCACACCTGAAAATTAATTTCAGGTTTCCTAACACTTGGGGGTGTGTGGAGGTGTTGATTTTTAAATCCTTACTGGAAATTCTATTTATGACAAGCAATAGGAACACGAAAGACAACTTCAAATAAAAGCTGTTAAACTGCATTAAGTTAACTCAAAGCAGTAAAGTTGTGGTTGATGCAGGGAAGATTAATTAGCATGGAACTCATTGCAAGCAGAGGGAACTCAGCTTGCACTGGTCAAACAGGCTCTTCTGCAGGCATGTGAGACCCCTTCTTTCATGGGCTGGAACAGAAGACAAACATCCGTATGCTCCTTGATACTGTGCTATGTGCAGACCTTTGGAAAGCCAATCCAGCACCTTGTCACTGAGTCCACACATAACATGATTAGAAGTGCATCTGTTACAAGAACACTGCACTTGGATCATCTGGCAGAAGGGTAATGGTCCCTGCTCATTTAACGTAAAGCATTACGTGAACAATATTAAAATCACATTGCTGTGAGCTCTTCATGTGACAAGGTAGTACTATACTTTGAGTCCTCTCCAGATTCTCAGTCAAGTTTCTGAAGCATAGATCACAGGAAATGCAATAAAACCTCTGCTAAAAAACCCACACATGTTTATTTTATTGTTACAACAAAAACCAGAATCAGGCTTATGAGCAAGTGTCACTGAGAAATATTTCTGTGTAGATTCGAACAGGCTACACGAAAATGGTATGAAAAATAGGGTCTCTTAGAAAACTTCACCAGACACTGACCTGATGACCAATATCAATCTTTGTAAAACTGAAGGTACTCAGGTGGTTGTTTGCTCCTCTTACTGCTGGTTCTATGGTCTCTCGGAAGAGTTTCTCGATGAACTGACAAATAAAAGGCCACATCTGTTTTACAGTCTAAGGAGAAAAAAAAGAAATCTACATGGAAGTACAGTTCTTAAATACATGCATAAGTTATAAATGTAAAAAATCAGAACTTCACTGCATCTGAATTTTCTATCTGAAGATGTTATATTGCTTTTTTTCTTACTATTTTCTAATTAACTCATGTTTTTCTATGCTCTTTCATGAAAGATTTTTTTAAAAGCAAGCTACATAGATTTATATCTTAGATTATCACACACACAAATCAAAACCGCAAATTTCATTTATTTTTAGTTTGTAGGTCAGGAACCTACAGTAACTGGAAAGTATCCCAGACAAGCCGAAAATTAAAGATGGTGTTTATAGCTGCTGTGACTTCCACACAATTACAGCTGTCATTACTGTAATGCCACTTACAATCATTTACAAAACTCACAACTTCAGGACCATGAAACTAAATTTAATCTTTCTTGTGACTAACTGGATCAACAACCAGAGACTTCAAGTGTATAAAGCACAAAGTTAAAACTACTCTGTTCTCAGATTCTTGCCTGACCTTTTATTTTAATTTCAGCTTTCTCTCCTGCCCCTTCCCATTTGGGAGCAATGTTTCTCCTTACCTTGTTGAGCCATTCTGCTCTCTCTGTGTCTGGAAAATGCACCTAAAAAACCAAAACAAAACACAAAACAAAAAATTAATTCAAATACAAAATACTTTTAGTTAATACTTTCTGTATCCAGTCATTTATATTACTGGAAAGCTTAGGATCTCCCTAGACAGTGGACAACATGTTGAGCAGTTAACATTCTTGACAAGACAATTAGCATACAAACAGTTTAAAATATGAACTCATTTCTGAACTACATAAATATACGCTTGGACTGGTTTCTAACAGTAGCATCTGGAATAAAGTATTGCTGTAACACCATGAGCAAACTAAAAAAAAGCACAATCAACACATCTTGTGTCAACCAATATTATCATGACACACGTGACTGCCAGAGTCCCAACTGCACTTCCTTCCATTCATGCCAAATCTTCTTCAATATAAACAAACCATGGCTGTAAATATTTAATCAGTGAAGTTAAAGCTCAGGAGTATGAATTTAAGTTTGGCCAAAAGCCCTTTGAAAGATATTTCTAGTGACTTCTTTTCTTAAACAACTGCAGAAACTAGTCAGAGACAGTATGACCATTTGTACACGGGGCAGAAAGTACCCAAGGCAATATGAAAACATCAGTTAAATGCCAGAAGAACACACAGAGGTTTCCAGACATAAAAGGAGAGCAGAGTTAGTAGCTTGACATTTTATACACACACACACACACACACAGAAAACCCAACCAAAAATCACCACAGAACAAAAATAAAGCCCTAAAGAAGCAGAGCTAACAGGCATTTATTTAGAAACTCACAGGCTGTAGGACAAGATGCAGATCACACTTCCCAAACACAAAGAGCCTTTGAACAGACTAAAAAACCATGACCTACATATAGTGACTTTCGTGAAGCACTGTCTCTACTTAACCAAATTGCCAAGTCCTAATCTCTTCAATAGCATAACAGATTGTACCACTGGCTCCAACAGCAGTTATTTTTATTATGCATATCCCAGATGTGAACATCCAGTGACAGACATACTCTTTAAACTGTATTTTCAACAAGATGAATTTGAAAGCAAGCCCCGCTAACAAATTTTTTCAGTTTTTGTTCAGTTCTTGCATTAACAATCAGCACTAACATATTCTTCATATATAATCCACGCTCAGAGTAGTCCTTAATTTCATCTAAACCCCCATGGTTTTGCTATGTTGGAGGATGGGCCCATGCAGCATAATCAATAGTGTCATAATTATCTCTCCAAGTCTGTTTCTTTTCCAACATTCCCAGGTCCATAACAAAGGTAAGCCCTATGCTTCTACAGATTCTTGAAGAATTACAAATGCTGCTATCTTCCACTGTCCAGAGAGGCTTTCAGCATCTTTTTCAAATTACATTTTTCAAGTATATCACATATCTCTCAAAACTACCACAAGTGGTGCAAATTCATTTTTGCACCAGTTTGACTGTAAGAAAAAACATTCAACGTGGTCTATTTTACTAAATAAGTTTAAAAAACCAGAATTATTAATAACATGGAACTATTTGGAAAGCATGGAACTATATGAAAAGCAAGGTAATTTCCTAGAAAATTATGGTGGGTAGAATATCAGAACTCTGTACTTAGATGACTGGGGGTGGTGTCCACTTTTTGGAAACAAAAAATACTGAATTTCCTTTTTTGGGGTTTTTTTTTTTAAACATTTGCAACACAAGCAGTTACACGTATGTACACGAACTTACACATGAACAGTTTACACTCAGTTTTTGTCTTGCAGGGTTCTCAAGCTGCTCCCAATGGTCAAAAAGTTAAAGGAACAGAAAGCATGAATACTGTTAATCCCTATGCTAATAAATAACATTTTGGTCTCTCCTCTAATAATTTGCCGTCTGAATCTGCAAACACAAAAGGTGCCAATTCTCAGTTATGACTTGTGCATGATGTTGGATCAACATAGTTCATTCTGATTTGCTTAGGAGAGCAATCAGGGATGTTCAGTCTCACAGGGTGAAAGCTGCAGAGCTGTTCCCCATACGGGGGACACATGTAATCCAAGAGGAAATGGTCAGCAACCTGCTACACCACTTAGACAAGCACAAGTCTCTGTGTCTGGAAGGGATCCACCCACGGGTACTGGGGCAGCTGGCAGAAGTGCTCACAGAGCCACTTCCCCATCATTTACCAGCAGTCCTGGCTAACTGGGGAGGTCCCAGGTGACTGGAGGTCAGCAAATGTAACGCCATCCACATGGGCCTGGGGAATTACAGGCCTATCACTCTGACCTTGGTGCCAGGAAAGATCATGGAGCTGATCTACTGTTACGACAGCATGAGCCAGCTGTGGATGTGCTGACCCAGACTTTTGTGAAGCCTTTGACATGTTTTCCCACAGCATTCTCCTGGAGAAACTGGCTGCTCATGGTTTGGACTGGTGTACAAAAACTGAGTAAAAAACTGGCTGGATGGCCAGGCCCAGAGAGTGGTGGAGAACAGAGTTACATCCATGGCTGTAACTCTGGCTGGTCACAAGTGTGTTCCACAGGGCTCAGGACTGGGGACACTCCTGTTTACTACTGTTATCAATGATCTGAATGAAGGGATCGATTGCGCCCTCAGTCAGTTTTCAGGTGACACCACATTGGGTGGCAATATTGATCTGATGGAGGGCAGGAAGGGTTTGCAGAGCGATCTGGACAGGCTGAATTGATGGGCCAAGGTCAGCTGTGTGAGGTTCAACAAGGCCAAGTACTGGGTCCTGCACTTGGGTCACAACAACCCCAGGCAGTGCTACGGGCTGGGGGAGGGAGGTGCTGGTCAACAGCAGCTGAACATGAGCCACGTGTGCCCAGGTGGCAAAGCAGGAAAATGGCATCCTGGCCTGTATCAGCAATACAGGATGAGGGCAGTGATTGTCCTGTACTGGGCACTGGTGAGGCTGCACCTGGAATCCTGTGGCCAGTTTTGGGCCCCTCAATACAAGAAGGACATTGAGGTGCTGGAGGATGTCCAGAGAAGGGCAGTGGAGCTGGGAAAGGGTCTGGAGCACAAGCCTTAGCAGGAGCACTTGAGGGAGCTGCGGTTGCTTAACCTGGAGAAAAGGAAACTCAGAGGAGACCTTACTGCTCCCTACAACTTCTGAAAGGAGGTTGTAGCCAGGTGAGAGTCTTGCTCTTCTCCGACGTAAAAAAGAGAGAGGATAAGAGGAAATAGCCTCAAGTTGCACCAGGGAGGTTTAGAATGGATATAAGAAAAATTTTTTCATGGAAAGGGTTGTCAAGCATTGGAACAGGCTGCCATGGGAAGTGGTACAGTCACCATTGCTGGATGTGTTAAAAAAGCCTTGCAGCTGTGGCATTTAGGGACATAATTTAGTGGTGGATCTGGCAGTGTCAGATTAATAGTTGGACTCTACGATCTTAGGTCTTTTCCTAAATTATATTATTCTACAGCCATTCCACAGCAATGAACAGCAGCAAAATAAAATAAATAGAAACAACCAGTTAAACACACAGATGAGGAAAGAAAAAGAAAATTCACGGAAATACCAAAAGCAAACCTGTCTGCTGTGAGTAAAGCAAGATATAACAGTTGTTATGTTCACAACTCATTTTTAGTCTTCTGTACAAGTATCCAGTTGACATTCAACAGAAGAGACACACTAGACTGAGAGAGGCTTCCCGCTCTAAATATAACCTCAGCCCAGATGAAATTCACCTTCCTCCACAGGGTGATCCAACTTCCCAGATTCAGAGTATAAACTCCCTAAGGCACAGGCCACGTTCCCTGCACCATGCACATAGCTGACATCCAGTATACCTCTGTGGAATGAGGAAAAGAGGTAGCATCTCTCTTTCACTTATCAAGCACTCTTCACATTCAGTCCCAAATTATGCAGAAACACTTGAGATAGGTTGGGAAACAACCAAGAGGCCACAGATACTAATATCTAGCCATATATGCTAATTTATTAATTTTTGATTTGATCTACCCTACCGTCTTTATTAAGATCTTACTTAACAGGACATGGTTTTTAATTTTTCCACAGATTTAATAATTACTTGTCCTTTAGTGTGCCACACTTATCATGCTCCTAACAGTTACATGAGTTGGTACTAAGCCAGCTCCTGAATTATGTAAGCCTAGTTTACTCCTATACTTGCATGTGATGATAGGCAACAAATAATACAGTATCTTCCATTCCTGTTTCTCACCCCTTTTCCATTCTTGCTTTTCTGCTCACTCACTCCACTTTTTATACAATTCAGTTTGGTGTCTATTCTGACACTCAAAACAGAGAGCAGAGAACCTTACATTTTCAAGACTTTGAAATTTTCAGTCAAGACAACCTTGAATCAAAAGCTGAGTTTTACTTAATCTTTAGATGCTCCAAACCCAGGTTGTCTGAAAACAAAGAATAAAGTATTTATCAATCTACTAATCCCATACATTTTTAGCCTGCTATATGAGACCGCAATATTAGTGGCAAAATTGTGTTGACTTCAAACCCAATCTTATGCATAGACAACAAGAGAAAGCCTGAAGGATGGAAGTTGGTCCGCTGGATCAGTCAGGACTGACACAAGAGCATTGAAGCAACTGCACAAACATTTTATGGCCAGAAGCAAGAATCAGACTAACTGATGTGCAAAATCTGCTAATTGTTGTATAAAAACCTATTGACAAGCACGACAGAAAGAGACAGAAGTCAGGATTTCAGCTAAGACAGTCAAAGACTAAAACTGTTTTCCTCTTGCCTTCTGTTAGTAAATTGCTCATGCAGGTTTGGCAAGTACTGTGTCATTTCAACCACTGGTGTAGTAACTCATTATTCAAACCTAAGTATAAGAGAGAACTGTTGCAAGAAATGCTCTAACAACCATGTTCAACACCAAAAACATCATAATATTATGTGTTTCAGGAATGGTCTACTGTCAAACATTATCTTGCAAAATACTTGGAACTGCTCAAAAGATGCGTTTCTGCACATTAAAAAGACATAATTTGGCTTTCTCACACAACTGCTTGTACTTAGCTCTAAACAACTTTCAGGTTTACTTCCTAGTTCTGATAGGCACTTTCAAAAACTTAGTTCAGAACACAGTGGTTTTTGTAATGATCAACTAAATACCAGAAAGAGCCCAAGGAATGCAGTTCTTTGTTTTGTCCTGGAAGACAACAGAAAAAAGGGACAAAGAAAACCACTAACAGTAAGAACAGCAGAAACACTTCTTACCCACAATTATTTTATTTTTCAAACTATCTACATACACTCTTCACACTGGCTAAATTAGTGACTCAGTTTTCTGGCTAGACTACCACCTGCATCCTTCTATGGAAACAAGGCTAGACACAGAATAATAACTACTACACTCAAATGCCATGGACTGACGATTGGTGGGAAATTCTGAAAAGTCAAATAGCAAACAGCAAATAATATGAAACGGGCTTCAAAGTGCAAATAATAACTAGTGCCTTAAATATAATTCTTCATTCACATAAAGGAAGTTTCACTTATCTACATAAATGTCACTAAAAGCAAGCATTGACAAGAAATTCAGAAGGAAAGACATGACAACACCCTTCTGCAAGTAACGGTGAATTGCTCTCACCACAAATTACAGGTACTAATAATCTACTTTTAAATATAAATTGCATAATAGCTGTTACTATTCACTATCCCCTCACTGTAAAACATTTTTCTTTTAAAAATTACCTTTGAAAGCTTTCTCCATCCTTGAAGGTATTTATCAGACAACCCTTGTTAAATTTAACATCTATTTGATGATTATGATTAGCACATAGGCCCTAGGTATTATTTTCATGAACTCAGGAAAAAAAAAACCAGCAACTACATGCAAACTACAAAATTACGGGTATTGACCAGAGCATTCCAAAAACTGAAAACTTCATTTGCTACAAACCAGCCACCTTCTCCTGAATTGTACATTACAGCAATGTAAGAAAAGGAAGCAATAAAAGCAGATTAGATTTAAAGAACAAAAGAAAGAACAACAACAAATAAAAAGCCCCAAACAAAACCCCCCAAAATGTTGTGTTTCTTTCCTTTAATGTTCAAGGATTAAAGGTAAGAATCCCAATCCTCTCAGGCACATGGTGTGATTCTTGGCGTGTCCTGTATAGGACCAGGACTCGGACTCAACGATCCTGATGAGTCACTTCCAACTCAACATACTCTACATTAATATATTATCATAGCTATGTTTAACAGATACTTACCTGACTCAGCATCACTTAACTTATGCTTAGTTCCTTCCATTTGCACTGATTATTTGTTGCTCCAGATGTAAATCTTTAAGAAAATATACCAGTCACTTTAAGGTCACACGATATAATCAAGTTTCTTGATACAGTTACAATGCAGTGAAGTATTCTTGAGCATTTTGCCAGCTATTTCACAAATACCTTTTCTATTAGATACCAACCCCTTCTGCTTATTTTGGAAAGCTCAAATTACATACAAAAATCCTCCTCTCTATCAAATATTCATTTGTCTAGTTTAAATGCAAAAATGTGTACGGGTATCACAGTAACTTTTCATAGTCTCCTCATGCATAATCAGTGGATAGGGAGACCATGCCACAGAAGGAAATTCAGGACAGAAGCCCAAATTAGGTGCTCTAAAACCTTCTGAACGCAAAACATAAGCAGTCATTTAACCATTAAGCCTAAAGCCAGGTGGTGTGGCAAAAAACCAAAACACGCTAAATTTAAATTATCCTTTGAATTATAGCTGACAGTCCGTCTAAACTCACTGCACTTGTAACTCAAAAAGGCCAGAGAATGTTACTAAAAGAAGCCCAGCATGGATAGAATAAATCGTGTCATACAGTGATATTCAAGCTCAATTTAACAGCTATTCACTCCAGTGTTTTCCAGTTGGTAAAGCAGGCTGGCCTAAGGACATTTTAGGTAGAACAGCTGAGCAGGGCTAACAGCTTAATCCCATGTATTCCAGCCAGCAATCCCCTCTCCCACTCTCTGAAGAAACAAGGAGCAGCAATAGCTGAACTATTAGCTCCTTTCCACAGAGGAAATGACACTTCTGCTACTTGACTCAACCTGAAGAGGCTTCTCAAACTCAAGTGGGGAGACAACCACTCCTTTCTGATGGGAGGTAAAGAAGAGGGGCTGTGAGGGAAAGCAGAGCAGCCAGGCTGTCTCCTGTCACTTCAGGATTTCACCTCCAGGGTCAGCCAAGCAATTTTCCTAACTTTTATCAATACCAGAAATACCCTGGCTCTCTGATCTTCTGAATAACAAGAAAATCCCACAAAATATATACTGTTGCAGAACTGCAGGATTCAGTATTTCTGAAAGAGAAGGTTAAATGCTAATAATGAGAGTTCCTCAAAAATCCTGCAGGCCTTTGTCACTAAACTAACAAACAACAGCTATTTCCATTACTTCTGGTAATCTGATTCAGTTTTTGTTTATCATGCCTTGGGATGGATTTTGTGTTTGCAGTTTTAAATATATTAAAATGATTAGCCTTTGCACAGCAAAATTCATGCTCAGGACTACAAATGCGGTGTGTTTGCAGTATGAGGATTAGGCCAGGACTCTTGAAACAGTTTCCCTGCATGTGCCATGTCTTTCAACAGAAACATCTGGAAGGTCCAGAAGCAGACTGAATACAGAAAATCAGTTTTGTCAAACACACTATCTGTGTCCATAGAGTATTTCACAAAATAACAGTTAGAAAGACCCATATAAATCAGTATCAACTAACCTAAAAGTGTTACAAAATAAGCAGTACAGGTTTTGACAGTAACTACCCATAATCAAACAAACAAAAGTTTTAAAAAATCAAGCATCAGAGAATCAAGGGTAGGGGAAAAAATCAAACTATTCCCCTCTACACAGTGAGTACACACACACAGAGTAAGATACGGAGATAAAGGAGGTGGGGAAGGGCCCTAGAGTTTTTGCCATGGCTCCATGGTCATGATAAACCCTCAATGTAAAATGGAAATACTGGAAAAAGTGGAAACATACTTAAATGAAACAAACAGCTGTAATACCAAGCAAGGTGAAAGACTGTACTTATTTATGAACTGGAACATAAGCCATTTAAGTGCTTGGACAACACACTGGAAAGCAAAATAAACCTTTATGAAAGAAGCAATTACATGCCCTTTGAGTCAGATTTGCACCTATAAGACAAGAGTAGCTTTAGAAACACATACTTGGTATCCCACCAAATGTTCCCAAACACTCTACCAGCACAAACACTGTCATCCCCCGTGAGCTGCTTGGCTCAGTTCAAGTCCTGTGAGGTGCCACAACAAATTACAGACGGCTGTTCAGCATGAGTTTTCCAGGGTGATCTCTGTACACCCCACTCTCCTGAGCTATCTGCTTCAGTCACTGTGAGCATCAGAGTGAAAAGTAATTTCTTCCAACAACACAGCAATTAAACACAAAACAAGCTGGTGCTTGGGGAAATTGAAACAAACAGCTTTTCAGCATCTCCAGGGTTCAATGCTAACACAGGAAAGCTACTACAATAGAATTCATAAACTTCAAGTAATAAAACTGAGATGCTTTATAAGGTATAGAAAGTTTAAGTTCCTTGCAACCTTCTGTTACCTCTGCTCCTCTTCCCTTTCTTATAGGTCTAAAGAAAAGCCTAATGTTCTGAGTAGTTCAAACCTGGAATAAACAGCAGTTCACATACACAAGATATTTCAGCATCTGGGAGACAAGGAAAACAAACAGCAGCACATAGGCTGTGTCTTGTAAAGTCAGGCTAAACTAGCATAAACCAGGCCTTCCTAAAATGATGCCAAGAGCCACCACTGCCCATACACACACCCTTTGAACCTCGCTAGAGCCCAAACTCCATGGAGGGATCCCATATCCACCCTTTCTGCTGTGCTAAAATTAAAGCATACAGATAATTCAAAATACAAAATGGTTTTTTTTATATTTTACCGATAACTACAAATGTACCTATATTTCTCACTTAAAAATTACAAACATGCTACTTTGCTAAGATTATTTTTAAAAATATATTATGAAATACATATACAGGTCTGTAATTGAGGAAGTTGTCCCTCTGTTTTCCTTCTCATTGCAGAATTCATTGGAACAGCATTTAGAAAATTGAAAATCCGCCAGTTTTTGCTAGCAGCCCAGCAAAAGCCTGATCAGCTTATAGTTCTGGCAGCTGAGGATTCAGAATCCATCCTTATGCAGCCCTGCAATACCACCAGAATATTCTCACCTGGATATTCTCCCCCATTTCTATGGCAAACAATGTCTTTGGCAATGCAAAATAATGCTGTATTTGCAAAAGATAAACCTTGCCTAAAAGAGGCTCCAGAGCTCTGATACAACTGAAAAAGCAGCCCAGAAGTAAGTCCTGCAATTCGAAAGTGAAGGATGCTGAGCCATTTCAAAGCACAGCAGTTTCATTTTTTCATGCACATCTTTCACTTCAACATCTATTAAATATGCTTCACTCCCAGTGGCAGTGAAACTTGTCAAGAGCTGCATTACTTTTCAGCAATTTGACTCACCAATACCAAAACTAGATAGAATGTGCCTAAGTGCTGCTATTTTTGCAGAGATGGAGCAAGCATGCCACAAAAGAAAGTTACCCAGGGACCTCCTACTTAGCAGCAGCTTGCCATAACAAAATCCTCCAGGATAGGCATTATAAGCAGCTGCTCTGGAAGAATGACAGAACAGTAGTCTGCTAGCAAGGGAACTGGGAAATCCTACTTCTTGCCTGACACTCAGCCTCTGCAGCCCCAACTGGGGGAAAGAGGTTCAGCCTAGAAATTAAAAATTGATCATCATTAACTTCCAGAAGCATCCAGGCTTAATTACCTGACAAACAACATGAAACAAAAAACCCCTTCTCTACAAGCAAAGGTTACAGAACTTCCTTCCAAATATGTGCAAGTACATTGGCATGGTTTTCTCTGCTATCTGGGTGCAGAATCTACCCTAAACACAGCACAGGATGTCTGCCAGAGGGAACCACATGGGTTTGCTTTGCTCAGCTGTTACCTGTTTCTGAACAGAAAGCTTGAAGCCTGTAGTTCACTACTGCAGATTCATCTTCTAGCATAGCCTAATTTCAGAAACATCTTCAAGTTCTCATATGTAAGTAATATATATCATAACTCAGGCTTCAATACAGAGATGAAGTCAACTCTGTAGCCAAACTTCTGTATTTTCACTGCAATTTACTATCTTGTCATTTTTCCTGGATTGCCATGTTCACATTTCTTTTTCATTTTCCATCTCAAAAATGACTGCAAGTTTTCAGTGCTCAGTTTGGAGTGAGACAGGATAGTAAAAATAATAATAAAAAAGTAGAAGGTATATGGGGGCATTAGGTTGCAGGAACCTTTTAATGGTTTCTACTTCTGAGGGCTCAACATCCAGAACCTCTGACAGAAGACTGATATCCTGACACAGGAAGAGACATTTTTCACATGTAGCACACCTGTTGAGCAATTATTAAAGTGAGGAAACAAAAGAATTTCAGTTTAATATTTTGACTGTTTACTATCCACATTTAAGTAGTGTTTTTATCTATACCACTTCCCCACTCAGAAGATCAGAACTCATTATGAACTCTTACAACAGCAGGATGCCCTTTTCCAATCTCACCTTCAACAGGCATTCACAGCAGTAACAATTATATTTTAAATGCTGATGTCCAACAGAGACAGAGGGCCAGGACAAGTTAAAAAGAAAAAAAAAAATAATAGCATAAGACTCTATACAAGCAAAATACCAAGAACTGGATTTATACAACTAAGTAGTGCTCTCACATCGTGTTACAGAGAAGTAGTGCAACCAAGGTTTACAAAATGAAACATCTAATGACAGCCCGCATTAGCACATCTCCAAATTCCCACGAGCACTGCAATTACTGAAAGCAAAGACCCAGATTTTAAATGTTTAAACTGCTAAAAGGCGTAGGACGTACCATAGCTCTCAGGACTCACCAAACTTTACCACTTAAAAAATCTTGCACAGTACTCCTTTTTTGACTTTATTGACTTCACCCTTTTAGTCCTAGGAGTACTTTATTTTCTCTTCTCCTTCTACAAATAAAGTCTTAATACCTTGAAATTCCAGCTTTTGGTTTTTAAAATAAAATTATAAAGGCATTAGCATGATACTTTCAATTTGTCGCATTTCAAAAACATGACCTCTTTTGTATTTTCAAGTCTCTCTAACAAATTCCTTTTCAGTTCTCTTGAGAATCCAGGCATGTTCCCACCCCAGTGCATGCCAGAGTGTCTTACTCTCTTGACAGTCAACAGAAGACAAATTTTCCTCTCTGGACTGCTAAACATTAGCTTTCAAAACAGCTTATACAACCAGTGTTACAGCACAACTTACTATCCTTTGAACTGTCTACAGCTATGAAAGAAGTGCTGGGCTCTGCACCAAATTGTCAGCCACCCCTGTTGCTGGTATCTGCAATAAAACATTGAAGGTTTCTTTTCCTTTTAGTCCACTGACCCACTGCCCGCTTCCCTAACCCCGCAGTCAGGAGCTCTGATCCACTGAGACTGAGGTTCCTGCAGCAGGGAGAGCTGACTCCTGCTGGCATTCGCTCAATTACACAACTCTTCTCTCTAAGGGAACCATTCAGGTGTTCTGGGAGGCTTAAAATGGGCATCAGCTTTCAAAGATAAGTGTTAAGAAGCAATGACCACCTTCTGCAAGACACCTCTTTCTCAGGCAGGTTAAATCTTGTTCCCGGTCTTTAGCCTGAAACATCTCCATGTAGTGAAGCCCAACCTTTTATTCTTTTTAATGTAACCCATAATTCACAATACATTTGAAACAACTCTATGCGAACTATGACAAGTATCATTCACTTTTTATTGGTTCAGGAATGAGTAAACTGCAAATTTGTATTTGAAAATACAAAAGAGCAAAATGGAGAACTTGGATTTTTTTATTTTTTGGTGGTATCTAAGCTAAAATGCAGTATCAGGACATAAAAATTCAAGCTGGGTTAACCTGAGTCCTAAGAAGTCAAACGACTGTGTAGAATACACTCAGTAGTTAGAACGTAAATGCTTATTATGCTTATTTAGTACTTACACTACAAAAAAAAAATATATATGCTATATATATATGCACACACTTCTTTTGACTGACTCTGACCCAACATCAGCAGAAGTGTTTAACTTCTACATACTGCACTGCATCCAGTACTATCCAGCCAGAGCTTATTCCTAATATTAAAGCATTTTTAAAATATAATCAGAAATCATGCAAGATATAATGGACATTTTAAAATCCCCACATCATTTCTAGCCAAAACACTGGAAACTCACAATGTAAAATCCAGAGAGTATAAAGAGTACAGACCAACAGTCTGGCAGTTTTGTGGAACCTGTAAATAATCAGTGATTAGCTCTCTCTGAAACTATAAAACTCCGCTGATGAAGTAACAGAAAGAAGAGCATCCTAATAAAGTGAAACCAAAAAGAGCTGCAATGTTTAAACAGGGTCTCAGTTAATGTAATGACAAATGGTGGAGAGGAAAGCGCAGGTTAATCTGATAGCATCAGGCATCGGATGACAAGCTTACATGTGCAACTCCTTCTGGTTCTTCCATTCAAGCATTTAACCAAATACTTACACCAGATTCATATACAAAGCTCAGTATTTCTAATAATCAGGTAGACACTAAAATTTTTAAAGTTTATGAGATTTGTTCCCTCTAGAACAATTCTGTCCCCCTCAATGGACTGTATATCAGCACCAAATACAGAACAGTGTTATTTGTTAGGAAAAGATATGCAAAGCATGTCATACGTTTCACTGGCAACACGTAACATAGAAACTTTTGCCCTAGGCAAGATCAAAGGTCCAGCTAACACAGCAATCAGAAGTGATATCTAAGGAAAAATCAAAACTAAAATAGTTCTATGGTGTTATCCTTCCCTGAATGCCCTCTCAGCTTCTGCAAAGGCTGGCTGTAACCCTTAGCAGCTGCTGGCATCCTCCAGCACCCCTTCTATCTTGAGGAATCCTTAGCCCCTACCAACAAAAAAAAACAAAA
>VZRQ01002392.1:112654-129642 GCA_013397975.1 Machaerirhynchus nigripectus | reverse complement strand
AAAAAAAAAAAAAAAGCTAATAAGATATTCAATTTTATGAATACTCTTCAGATAAGTTTACTCAAAGCAAAAATGATGCTGTAGAGTTTTACGGCAGCCCTCAACCTCATACAGGATCGTACTGAAAATGCAAGACCAATGAAACACGTAACTGGAAAATACTCTGACCACTGAATTCCAATCCCCTACAATTGCAGGACTCACTATCCCATTTTTGTTTATAAACTCCACCATAAAACCATGGAGCTTGCTACGAGTCCTCAGTACAGAGCAGGGAGAGCAGCTCTGGTGTGTTTTGGTAGGCTGGGTTGCTAAGGAAAGACTGAAAGCACTCCCCGCTAAATCAAGTTTCTAAACTTAGGAATGCTAATCGTATGTTTGAGCTACAAGGTGGAATCAAAACCCAGACTGCCTCCCCAACTAAATTAACTATTATCCTCATCCTTAAATATCAGTCTTGTTATTTTGACTTTATACGTTAACAAAAGGTACTTTGGAGGGAAAAAAAGTCTTCAACAAATGACAGAAGGTAATGTTCAACATCAACAAAAATCCCCACCCAGTAATATCACTTCATCTTGAAAGAGAAAAGGTATTTTCATTATTTATTAAAAGGATTTTACAAGCATGTAAAAGGATTTTTCAATTTGCACCCATAGTTTTAGTTTCTGTATTCACACAAATTGTGTTTGGACAGCCTATCTTCCAGCTGGAATATCTATCCCATGACTGAGCTTAGCACCTCTTATCCAAGAAGCTATTTTAGAAAAAGCAGGGTAAGTGTACTTAAATCAAATCTGCAGAAGGACAGGATGCTACTGAAACTGCATCCTCTGAGGGAAATTCATGTGCTTATGCTACTGGGTTGGCACATACAGCATCTGCACAGTGGAACATCCAGCAAGTTCCAAATCTCCTGGGCTTGCAGTGTCTCTCCAGAACTGTACTATCATTTTCATCAGAAAGTGAATTTAATACCCAAATACACCATCCACAGCACTAGGAAATTTATGTTCATCCACAAACAGATGAATACTGCCTAGCAGACACATCAGAGTCTGCAACATACTGGAGTCCACACACAGCAAAAAGGAAAAAGAAGCCCCTCAAGTGGAATTGCAGCAAACAAGTAAATGAGCACCCAAGGGTAGGCAGTACCTTTTTTCCAACACACAACTACATTTTGTAATATTGAGTTAAAACACACCTGGGTATTTTGACAGTCCTTGATCCTCTGACTTGTGTACACAGCAACATTTGTTCAGTCACTTGTCCTGCCACGCAAGTTTTTGCAACTCAACAAAGCCAAGGAAAAAGAAATACCACTAATACGTAGGAAATCTGAAGTTTGAAACCAACATTTTATCTTTTGAAAAAAGAAAATCAAAAAAAACAAAACAAAAGAAAACCCCAAGTGATCAGGTTTCAAGAAGCTGACATCCTTTAAGAGAAGCTGAAGTATTTTAAGTGATCAGTAGTAAATACAGAAATACAAAATACTAAACAGAAATTGTAAGTCCAATCAGTTTGCAATGACCGCCTTCATCCCACCAAAATTCCTCCAGGCCCTGCTTCCAGGAAACACCTCCTGAGATTCCAGCTTCCTGCAGACACAGACACTTTCTCTCATGTTATGACTGCAAACCATCACTGATACAGTCTTTTGAAATAGCTGTCTTGCAATGCTCTGCATCAAAACATTTTTCAGACTCTGTTAAAGAGTTTTTCCATCTTAAAAAAACCCAGGCAAAGTAAGTGATCATAAATTCTAAAAATTATAAATCATCTTTCTAAATAAGGCTATTTTTAAAACAATACTGGAAACTAAAGAATCCACTATATTTTTGGGAAGTTTAACATTTGGTCATATATGCTTTAAATGATACTCCATTTCAGTTTCTCTGCTTCTAATGTAAATTCACTTATTTTATTTGCATATGTTTGGAGAGGAGTTCCTGTATTTTTTGAGAGAATATACTCCAGTTTTCACAGAAGCAGTTACAAAACCAGCCCTTCAGTGGAAGCACAGAGTGTGGACAAACTTCTATACTGAGTTTATACCAAAGATTTTCAATAACACCATCAGTTCACTTCCAGAACGCCCAATCAAGTGTTCAGTGCTGACCTGAATGACATAAGCTTGCTTCTATACGCAACCACTGCTTATGGTCAGCACCACCTGCATGAAGATGCTTTCCCCACACCTGAAAGCAGCCCTTACATAAAGGCAGCTTCTGCCCTTGAAACAAATGATGGGCAGCAAGTAGCTGAGTGATTAAGATTCAGTAACTTCTTGGTCTTGGAGGAGGAATGTTCCAGTGTTAGAACAGTTGGGTGTTTGACAGGATGAAGAGGTAGCAAGACTGAAAAAACGGGAGTGGGATACATCATCCCTTTTATAAATGCAGCACAGAACTGTCACCTCTCCTATTACTGATTATCATCATCGTTGAAGATAACCCAAGCATTTGGGGATCTCTTGAATATTCTTTACCCCTAGCTCAACTATTACAAACACACTGTGTTCTTTCACTTCCCTGTTTAGCAGCAAAAATAACCATCATAAATCAATACCATTTTAACTAATGACAGCAGTAGGCAGTGTCACGTTATAAAGAACTGCCTACAATTTAACCATAACATTAAGCACGTAAGAGTCTTTAAAGACTGAGCAGTTTATAACTGATACTTAAGCTCTCCATTTCTGCATTTTAATCTGCATCTACTGTCCCACTTTGTGTATTTGTACAGTCCATAGCTGGAACTGTGATAATCAGATCATACCCACTAGATCTCGGTTGTAGTTTATGACAAAGGAAAGATTCTTTTTATGTCTCAGCAACCCTTTGTACCTACATATGGTTTCACAGCAATTTCAAAGATTTCCAGATTTTAAGATTCAAATATTGTTCATCAGTAGGCAATTGCAACTGTGAATTACTTTTCTCTAATTTTCAAAATTCTGTATTTTACATGTCCAAGAATAAACAAGTCACTCTACACCTGCTTTATCATCAACCAAGGAAAAATAAAGGCTTCTGGAGAGATATATCTGACATCTTGAAAATTTTCTTATAATCAAATACAATCCTCTGGAGATGTGTGTACTGACCTCAAAGATAATCTCCAACTAATTTGCACCTGTATGTTAAAATTTAAGTTCAGCAAATTCTAGCTCTAAAGAGAAAACAAACACCTAGTGCCTAAAACCCAACTTAGTAATAATGCTGTAAGTGAAAAGAAATTTCTGTCAATTCTAAAACAACTGCCTGAACTGCCAAAAACCACCTAGTCAATCAGTTGCCTAAAATCTAGCTTCAAGAAATCTTGCCCATGGCAATGCCAATTTATTTGACTGCTCCTAAGCAGAGCCTTCCTTAGGCTGAATTTCTCTCTGAGAGGTTAATGCCTGTGCCCATGCAGTGAATAATATATGCTGCCAAGTCACTGTCAGCTCCAAAACTCTCAGCAGATTTTATAACAGATGCTAGTAATTTTTTTAGAAGTTCTACCACAGAGTATTTACTACACGTATTAATTAAAATCTAACAGCTGTGGCCCAAATTATTCCTTGATAAATTTAAGCATGTAAAAAGTAGCAGTGGAGTTATGACCTCCCTATTATAGGTTCTTACACAGAGAAAAGGGACCTCCTGCAAAGAGCTCTGTTCACCCCTTCCCATTCACCAAAGGCAGGTGGCAGGGAGAGACCTCCATCTCTGGAATGAGGTGCTCCAGTCTCATATCTAAATTTCAGTTTGCTACAGGAAACGTGACTGGGTGTGCTAACTGGCAATACATTCTCTTACAGCTTTTACTGTTGATTGTGCTGTTTCAGGCCTGAATCCCAGCCCTGTACAGCTACCAGATATTTTCAGCAGTCTAAGATCTGTACGCAGCTTTTAATCACATGTAATAACTTTCTTGCAAAAGACATCACTTGAGTTAGAAGAATGCAGTGATGACAGTTAAAATGAAATCAACCCCCTTGAGTAAAATGCCATAGTTATTTTCAGAGATCTGCATAAATAGCAGCTAATTTGCAGCTATATCTTTCCAGCTCAAAAAAGTATTTTAAAGAATTTGATGAAGTCTTTTCCATGTGCAACTAGGCTCTGAGAAGGAAAAAGAAAAGTATTTTATTTCTTTTCAACATCAAGGGATGTTGAAGTTAAGTCCACTGCTCTTGTTGCTCTATACAATTTGCATTATCTGATGCAGTCCTGACTGCTCAACGTGTTTCAGAAATCATTAGAACATGAATGCTAAGCTTGCCAAACTTTTGATTCTTTAAGAAATACACTGAAGACGTCTGTTTTAACTGAAAAGTTTAAGACTGCATTGGGTTTGTGTGGTGAGGTTTTGGGAGCAGGGGGAGGGTTAGGGTCACAGGGGTGGCTTCTGTGAGAAGCTGCCAGAGGCTTTCCCTATAGAGCTATTTCCCTATTTCCCTCCCAACAGAGCCAATGCCAGCCAGCTCCAGGATGGACCCACTGCCCGAGGCCGAGCCCATCAGCAACAGTGGCAGCAGCTCTGGGATAACTTACTCCAGAAGAAAAAAAGATCATTGCACAGAAGAAATTCTGTCCAGGGAAGAGAAGAGTGAGAATACGTGAGCAAAACAACTCTGCAGACACCAAGGTCAGTGAAGAAAGAGGGGAGGAGGTTCTCCAGGTGCCAGAGCTGAAACTCCTCTGCAGTCTGTGGAGGAGGTGGTAGTGAATCAGGAAGAAAGTGAAGCTAGGGAAGGAGGGAGGGGTAGGGGGAAGGTGTTTCTAAGATTTGTTTAACTTTTCATTATTCTACTCTACTTTGATTGGTTAAAATCTCAGTTAATTTCCCCAATTCAACTCTCTTTTGCCCATGTTGGTACTGGTGAGTGATGACTCCCCCTGTGCTTATCTAAACCCTCAAACTTTCCATTGCATTTTTCTCCCCCTCCAGCTGAGGAGGGGACTGATAGAACAACTTTGGTGGGCATTTGGCATCCAGCCAGGGTCAAACCACAACAATCAAAATTAACTTGTAAACTGTGTTGGAAAAAAAAGTTTTTTAGGATATTTATTTCAATGTCTCATCCCCCAATGTTCTCTTTTATTGTCACGAGCTCATATAGTTACGTTGTTTTAAAATAGTGACATCTCAAATCTCTTGTCCTTGACTAATGGGGACTTCTTCAAGTCAAGAGTTTTTTCTATTTTACTTAGCGGGAGATCACAATGTAAGAGCTTTACTTACACATTGCATTCTCCACTGGAATATGACAGACAAGAATGTTATTTCCATGTGGCTGACAAGGCAAACAACCATAGCAGCAGAAAGCAGAGCTGGGGTTTGTAACTTTGCTGGAAAAAGAAACTAGAACAAATGAAAACCCTCAAGACAATTGGGGTTGACAAAAAGAAAAACCATTTCCCCAAACACTGCAAGTCTCCAGCAAGAAAGCGAATGACCTTGTAAGTTTTTACAGGTTAAAACTAAACTAGAACCTTGTGTGTTACACGGGAATCAAGAATCAGAACTTTACAGCAAAGGAAATTCCAAAGTGATTTGTCAGAGCTTAAAACCCATTAATTTTAGGAACACTGATGAACTAATCTCTCTGTGACAAGGGGATACTTTCTACTGCTTTCCAATAAATTGAGCCTACAGTTTATCAGCTTGCTCCCTGAGGACAGAGATGTGCATTGATGTTATTTTAGTCAAGGAAAAATGCTTTAAAGCTACAATCACTTCCATCTCTTTAACAGAGTTCACTTTAAGCACAAATACCTCCACTTCTTACACTAAAAAAAAAATAACTGCAAAATATTCTACATGCCAAATACCAAACTCTCTCAAAGTGAATGAAGATGAAAGTTCAGGTGTTTCCCACCAGAGTCAATACAGACTGTCTCCCAGTATCCCATCAAGTTTTCCTATCACACATTTCCCACGTAATTGTTTAAACATCATCTAAAATTGTCCATTAGTCCTCAGTGGTCTGTCTACACTTATTCCCAAACAAGAACTGCCACCTACAATTGTCTGCCACTCCTGCATCATATCCAAACCCACTGTCCAAACCCTCTCCCCAAACCCAAAAGAGGTTTAAGCACTTTGTCAGATTTACTGTCACGGTGTTGTTACTCGTACAAAAGACTTCCTCACTGACTGTGGCAGAAAACCAAAGAGATCAGCATAAAGGCAGCAGGTAGACCAGTAACAACATGTGTGCACTGGAAGCAAACCACTGAACACTGAAATATTGTTCAAAAGAACACTTTTGTAGTTCCTCATGTCTCAAATAGCATAATTAAAGTACACATTCTTATATGAAAACTTCATTTGTAAACTAAGCAACCTCCAAATTAGATCTACTTCCAGGCTGTCACTGTGGCTCTGTGTGTAATGGATTAACTTAATGAACTAACAAGACCAAACTTCATTAGGGATTTTCTTTCGGTAGATCAAAAGTAACAAAATGAACAGATTGGTAACATTTCATTATTCACTTGAATACACAAAAGATAGGGAATGTGGGAAAGAAATGTCAACTGTAACTGCAAAACTTTCAAATCACAAAGGAACGGAAAAACAATTGTTGGCAAATATGTTTTCTGTTATTAGACATCTACGTTAAGACCTGAAAACAACATAAGCACATTTTATATGCAACATTTTAAAAAGCCTTTACATAGCCAAATGTAGAAGAAAACTAATTCCCATTATAAAGACTTACATGAACACGACAGAAATAAGTGATTTTATCAAATGAACATGGACAGTTTAGGCACATTCACATCAACACTGTACTCATACCTAGCACGCTCTTAAAAGAAAAAAGAAACCCAAACACTTTCAAAAGCCAAAAAAATCTTCCCTAAAATATGAACCAATATAAAGATCAGCATGAACAAACAGAGAACAAGAAATGACTACAATTTAAACTAATATATTAATCTCTATTGAATATTCTTTTAACACATACAAGTCAGATGACTGAACACTTGTTTTCTGTTCCCCCCATGAAACACCCTCTTATCATTTCCTGGCTGCCATTTGATATTTAACTGGCAGAGGGTGGGTGGGTGGAAAAGCATTCTTTTTCTAGTTCAAGTATTTTAGGAGAAAGTCATTGAGTGAGGAACACCGCATTTTAAGATATAAATTTAGTCTGCATCATAAAATTTATTACTAGACTAAGACAACTTCCTAGCCACACATGGAGAGAATTTAGCATTCTAGTTCAACAATTAGCAACATGAATCAACAGCCTGAGGGAGGAGGGAAGACATGCCTCAAAACAAACTACAATTTTTCAAAATTCTGGACCAGCAAGCTTGCTGCATTAGGAAATATTAACAAGCGAAGAGAAAACATTTCCTAGAAGTATCATTACATTCATTACATTAACAGTTAGCTTGAAACATGCAGAGAGCTCAAACAAGCATAATACCAGCAAGTCCTGAGAGGGACTTGTTGCCCTGTAAGGCTGCACAAAAACTCACAGCTCAGAGCATGTCTTCTAATACTCTCCCTGCAGAAAAAAGCCACAAGAGCTCTTGTCGAGCTTTTGGATATGAAGCTGTAAACTCATTCACTAGTCTACAGAATATGCTGTGTGAAGAAGGGCATCTGACAAAGCCCAGACACAGGTTTTTTTCTATCAAGCTATGCAGATCTGAAATAAGGCATGAAGAACCATGTAGTACAAAGAAGCAGTAGTAATGCTTAAATATAAAGCGAACTGTGAGCTTCCTGAGCTGTGAAGTTCCATTTCAGTTCTTCCCGCAAAGTTTTCCCCCACACAATTTTTTTCAGTAAGCTATTTTGAAAAAGATCACCTACAAATGTTAAAGAGCAGAAGTGGGGATCATAACACTGCATAAGTAATTCAAATCAGAGCAATCAGGGTTTTACAGCTACCTTCATGCTTCAGCATATCCTGTGTTTACTTTTAAAAATTGAACAGGAAGACACTGAATTCTTAGACATTCACTCACTTTCCTCCCACCTTCCCGCTAAGGATTGACAATGACAAGACAATGGATTGTCAATACATTTAATTTTATATTTGGTGTTATATCTTTCAAAATTTTCTCAGAGGAAACTGTTTCAGTCTGCTTGGGTAATTCACTGAGGCAGTATCTAACTAAAGGAATGCAAACAAAGGTTATGAAAACAATAGTGTAGTCTGTACCAGAATCTCCCAACTCAAGTTTTCACATAAACAGATGCCAAAAGTTATGCAATTTACATTGCAAATATAAATCTCTCAGGAAAAAGATCTGCAACTGAACTAATGTAAACTCGACCCATGCTGCTATACGATAAGGACAGCCAAATGACAATGCAATTCTTGTCTGTCATATGACAGTTATTTTCAGCCAAGTAAATCTAGTTTCGTATTTCTAGTATAGTAACAACTTCATAGTACACAAATCCAGACTGCTTCAGCTGAAAACCATTAGTCCTGTTTCAGATTTTCAGCTCTTAACAAGAATTTCCTAGTCACATCAGGGTGTAGCAGACAAAACTTTGTGCAATGACTCATTATATGGGAACACTGGTCTTACAAAGCTTATTTATAACAGCAGTTCCATTTGAAAAATAGTGTGTTTTAACGTTTGCTGCACAGAACTTTTAATACTATCTATTTAGTTGACAGACATCCGAATGATTTAAAAGGTGTCACCGCCTCTCACAAAACACTTTTCTAAAGATAGCCTTTTTAAACTTTTTTTTCTTGCCAGTACACTTAATATTTAAACAAATACTTGTATCTTATGCAGAAAAGATTTCTTACAATTTGTAAACCATAACTAGACACTGAAAGCCAATTTAAATTACAGCTTAAAACAAAAAGAAAAATTATAGAATAATTCAGGTAAGAAGTGATTTCGGGAGTTCATCCAATCCAACCATGCACTAAAAACAGGGTCAACTTTAAAGCTGAATCAAAATACTGAGAGTTTATATGCTTGATGACTAGATATGTTAACACGTCTGTTAAAACGTTATAAAAGAAGTTAGATATGCAAATTGACTTCATGAACAGCTCAAATTCAAGCTTTGCTTCCTCACAAATATACCTCAGAAGCATTATCTGCCACCCTTTTTCTAAGAAGAGCCTCTTTGTGCAGGTCATTTTTCCATCTCACTTTAAACTTGAGCACAGGCTTCCGCCACCTCCCTTCTGTAGGCACTGGCACTTGTGTGGTCTCACAGTAAACTCATGAAACTCATCCAGCTGAACACCCAACTTGGCAGAAAACTCCCAATTAGTTGGCCAAGTAAATTCTAATGTTGGCACAAGGTGGCACTGGGAAAGTGCAGTTGGATGCAGAACATCCTTTTTGTGAGGAGTGCACATTTACTTCATTTTGAAACTGCAGAATCAGTCCCTTTACTAACCCCCCTCATCCTCTCTGCAACAAGCAAACGGGAATGCAGAGCAGAGCCTACAAATAAAATTTAAATTCTCCTAAACAAGGACCAAGTAGAAAAAAGCTTTAAAATTCACACTGCTGCTCTTTTAACTGTATCTCAGGAAGCACACAGAGAGAACAAAACCAAACCAACCAACCAACCAACCAACCAAAATCCACGCCATTTAAAATGAAAGGAAATAAAAACTCCACCAATGTAACAAAGACTGAAAAACTGGTACATGAAGCTCGGTAAAGCTGTTGGGAATAAAACATTAGAAGTAGGTTGGGGATGGCAATCAAATTATGTGCAAGAAGGCTGAGGAGCACCTCTTTTCCTCCCTCTCCCAGGCACCCTATTAATGGGATTCAAGAGGAGATGGGACACAGCTTCTCAGCTGAACCCTGACATTAGTATGGAAATTGTACAGGCCTTTATAAAGGAACAATGGATCAAAAAGTGTCTTGAAAAGCTGAGGTAAATGGAACAGATTTAGCAAGGCAAGGATTCTTAATTCTTGAACCTCACTTTTGTAATGAGAGGACCTTACAAAGCAAGTTAAATCTGAACTAATTCTAGTCAATTGAGTGGAAGCCTACTATCAGATACTTCCCTAGTTAATGGGGCAAGTTGGTACAACCTCTCTTTCCACTCCTGATGATCCATGATTGCCAGCTAAGAAACAGAGAGAATGTGGCATATGCCAGAAAAAAACCAAACAAATTTAAGTTAGCTATTTTCAAAAAATAAACACACATCTTTAATTACACTCATCTTTTCCTACCCACCCCAACAGAACTTTAATCTTATCCAGTGGGAGGTCAAGGCCTCCTCAAAAAAAGTTAAGACTGTCTAAGAAATGAAAGTGCAGATCCTCCTTCTTTTTGTTTGTTTGTTTGGGGTTTTTTTACAAAACAAGGAAAGCATTTAGTGCATCTAGATGGAACCAAAGAAGGGTCCTGGATCAGTTCATGCTATCTTGGACAACTACCAAGTCTGTCAAACACATAAATGCTGTTTCACCATTTCACACACTTTTGGCAAATTCATGATTTAACTCCTCCCTCTTGTTTCTTATCAAACATTTTCTTTCTAAACCTCACAGAACTCTCTCCTCATTCAACCAAAAAAAGTCTTACCCAGAATCAGAATGCCGTATGATCTAAAAGTTATACAAATGATAAAGTGTCAGACTTCTCCAAAGAGTTCAGTTTCAGAATTTACTGAATTTAAACAGTTGTTTTAAATAAAAACTCTTCCCCTCTTCTTATCAAAATACTGTTTCTCCACTGTTATTCACATTTGATTCTATGTTGAACACACCAGCTCTGTATATCCTTTATTTTCATTACATGTTCACAAACAGCAGCCAAAGATAAGGATTTAATTTTCTTCTTTGAAGTGGTGCAGTATTTACCCTGAATGTGCAAAAGCAGCTCTACACATACTGCTTTTGAAATTCTGCTGCCCTTTCAAGCTTGGTACATAACCCTTAGAAGCTGGCTCCTGCTAGGCCACAGGAAAGCTCCGAAGCTGCTGGTGGGGTGTCCATTCTCCACTTCCTTAGGAAAGGGTAGTATTGGATTTAATTTATATTGTCCAAGAGTAGAGAAAAGCAAAGAGAAAGATATCACAGGTCGAACAACTCTGTATCTAAACTAGCAATGTCTCATACCAAATCTATTATTTCTCTAGTACATCCAGAAGAATCATATTCTTTTACTGATTTCCTTTCATGTACATATCAAAACATACCAAATCAGAGGTATAGATTAATTCACAAACATTAACTTCTACTATCAGAATCTTATATACTTCCATAAGACTCTGACAAACTGGTTTCAGACACTACAGAGGATATTTAGAAATCAGCGTTCTTGTAAAATATGGTATTATTTTAACGTTTTAAAAAAACCCATTCAGTACAGGCATATGGTCAGCATAAAATTGCTGCAAGCTCAAAAGAAGTCACGACAATTTCAGCAACTAGAAAACTAGTGATGAATTGATAAATGGGAGATAAATAATTCAGTTTATATCAAAGTTTCAGTCAAAGAACTTTATCTAACCAGAAACACGCCACCTCTTCTTTCATTTTGAAGAAAAAGAACAGGACACCAATGAATTGTTTTGGTTACTCAAAATTTATAAAACAGGCTTTCATTACTATAAACTGCAATGAAAATGCTTTGACAATAACCCCGATTCAACTTTATTTCCCAGAGGGCTCTCATTTAAAAAAAAAAAAAATCTTAGAATGCATAGCCCATCAGCTGTGATGTGCCAACAATCTCAAAAAGCAGTAGTAATTTAAAGTGAGAAGAATCTTGTAGAAGAGGCAAAAAACGACTGTTACCCTAGATTTATTTTTCCTTCCATAAAACCTCAGTCTCTACAGACAAGATCTTTCTGACTCCTGCATTTTCAAATATGGTTAAGGCTGGACAAGTCCTTTTACGCAAAGGCACTAAGGCATGGAAACAACACTAGCAGACTAAAATGCAAAAAGTAAAAAATACCAAACAAGCAAACAAAAAAACCTAAAGAGGCTAGTACCCATCTTCCCTAGTTCAAACTGCGTATATAGAGAACAAATCTCTAGCAGTCCCAAAACTCAGTAATAATTTTTATGTAATAATAATTTGTTAGATGAAAAAAGAATGTATTATACATACATATTTAGAAGGCCTGTGTCACCTACAAAGAGTTCAAGAGGCATACTAATACTTTCAGGCTGATGTTTTTCTTTAGTAGTTTGATATCATGTTCATAAACATCAGCTCAACATGTGGGTTTCTACCATAAATATTTTGGAAAGGGATCGTTATATATGAATCACATAGTGAGGCTCACCACATTACTACATGAGAGAAGGAGTTTTGGGACAGACATCATCTCAGCATAGCTTTAACACACTCAACTTGAAAACTCCAAGAAATGGGGAGATAGATCAATTGTCCAATATGTTTCTTTTTTCCTTTGGTTCTCCATTCCCAAAGCCATCCTTACTATGGGATACTCTCAGGATGTCACTCAGGTTACCCAAATTTCAAGAAGTAATAGAAACAAATTAAAGAAGAAAGCCTAACAACAAAAACACACACAACCCACAATACTCTTATGTATTTATTCATACACCATGAATCAGCTAGAACAGAAGGCAGTTTAAAATGAAGAATAATCACGCAGAAGAAGGACACAGAGTTCAGTTGTTAAGTACTCACAAGTTATTACTCTATTCTTACTCACACCTCTTCACCCTTTCCAAATGCAGCCTGGCAGCCCAGAGCAATGGCCACCTGCAGTACTCACCACCCAAACTGATTAGATCCTGCTTAACATTAAATTACCGTCCATGGTAATTTAAATTATAAATTTATATATATCACGCCTTGGTAAATTCCATCTAACATGCTCAACTTAGTTGGAGAAAGGATCAGAAGAATGTGTCACAGTGTCTCAGTGTCTTCAAATTTCATATGCTGTATAAAAACCCTCCTACAGTTCCTACAGCTGCAGCACTAACAGCATTAACCAAAGGTATAAAGAGAAGTTAAGAGGAGCATCTTTTTCTTCTATAGCAAATAAAAACATGCATTGTATAGGAGAAGTCCACCTGTTTATCAGTTTACTGAGTACATAACGTCCATCAGCATCATCTTTGGAGATTCCTGTCCTGAACTATCTAAGATCTAGTTAGCAAGTTTGATTCTGTATCATTAAATCTTCATATGAAATACCCGTAAGAGCATAACCACCTTAACCTTCTCTGCAAATGTCACTCAGTAAAAGTGTGAACCTGCAGTTAGAGCAACCAAACCACTTTTTTTCTACACATGCTGGCTCTGCCTTTCCAATACCAGTAAAAACCCAAGTCTTTGTTGCTCTAACCATGTAAGTGGACATTATCTCCTTCCTCTAAGGGTAGCAGTGGTACAGCACTCATTTGGTGACCCACAATAGTCACCGTCTGCAAGAACTTCATACAGCTTCCCAAGAGAAAGGAGACCTACCAGATTTCTTTACAATAGGACTGCAAATCAGTTTAATTAAAAAGATGACAAAACCTACTTAGACTTAGGAAGGGAAAAAAAAAAAAAAACAAGAGGAAAAAAAACCCAAAACCATACAAATCACTCCAAACTAGAACAGAAACTTAAGCAAGTGTGTAGGACCCAAAATGCCACAGCAGACTTGTAATTAATGTTTTAGCATGTCACTACTTTTACTACAACTGCATACAGTATTTCAGTTTCTGTATAATACATGCTTAAGGTTAAAAAAAAATTGTCTAAATCTGTTTTCAGAATCAATTCTTTAAAAATGCCAAGATTTGTTGCTATTTTGGTCACCTACTGATTGTTGACAGACTGCTGACAGACACGGATACAGCTCCTGGTACTAGGCCAAATTACACTTAATCTGGGGGAAACAAATTCAGCGTGGCTTTTTATCTGTATATTGAAGAAAACAGGAGCCAAAGTTTCACTAATCCAAAAACATGTTGAACATGATATGCTGGCATGTTATGAAAGTGGCACTAAGCAACAAGAACCACCCCTAAAATGGAAAAATTAGATTAACTTTTTTGGCTGATCTGAGAAAGAACAAGGTAAATTTGCCATACTTCTTAGATTATTAAATTCCATGACCATTTTTAAAATAAAAGGTAACATGATACCTGGCCTTTAAAAATGCAGTCTTGGTTTCCTACCTTTGCTCCTCTACGTAGTGGTACTTAAACTGCCACTTTCCTTACATATGTTTGTGTCTAAATTACATTAAATCCTGTATAAAATACACCTAGTGCATAAAAATGCTGCAAACAAAAGGGAAATGTCTTTATCTAAAGACCTTCCAATGTCTTAAAATGTCTTTAAATAAAGACCATTTTGATCTCCAGTTCTTTCTCATTGTAAGTTCCGCTGCCTAGTTTTAAATTATTTGGAAAAGCACCCATCTCTACTCCATCCCACCCCATATAATCCATGACATCTTTCAAACACGCAGCAGAGCTTTAACTACATGTTAGCAAGTCTACGAAGACAGCTCGTATTTTTTTAAGACAGTAAACGCTGTGTTTTTCAGCGCATACTTTTTTGTAGTTAATTCTGTGTTGACATTTTAAGTAACGTAACTTCTATTCATGTTGAATTAATTCACTTTACATGCACAGTACAGAATATTCCTGCTCTGTAACCACCTGCTTATGGAAGAAGTAAATCTAATTTAGGAAACTAATAATTAACACTACAAACTCTACCTAGTGTGGTGGCACAACAGTATCGCTTTCTAACTGCAACTGAGCATATTGCCAGCAGAAAAACATTCTCCTGAAATAATCACTTAAAAAGAAATAACTCAGTGCACGATTACTAATAATTACTTAATATGAACAACTAAAGTAACAGACAATACCAAGGTGTGTGGGGGAAAGGGAGTCATAGCTAACACACAAAGCTAAAGCTCTTCTCCAATCAAGGGCACAGGAAGATACCACCTGTCAAAAAATCTTTGAGATACCACATAAATTTAGTTGAAAAATGGTTTATTACACCTCACTTTCAGTCCCAGAAAAGTACAAAGTATCCTATATTTAAAATACAACGTTGTCCTACTCAAGCACTTTAAAGTTTATTTCCATGATTAGAAACCAAGGGAAAATACTTCAGTTTGGAGTTCACACTGAGATGGATAAAGCTGATCCCTATTAGAGATGCCAGGTTCCATCCAGTAGCTCTTACTTCAAATATGATTGAAATCCATACATCTCCAGGAAAATACACATAGTGCAGAAGGAAGAACAACAGCAGTTTTTCAAGACGCATTACGGAAACAGCATAAGACCCATATAAACCTTAAGGACGATGACAGCAGACACTGAAGACCACTTTTGATTTAAGTGGGCCTTCAGTTTTCAGAAGTCTTCTGTTTTCCAGATTACATTTATTCTGGACACTACTTTTATTTGAAAGAATGATGCTTCCAGAACATAGCAAATACATCAGCAGAAAGAAAAGAACCACGACCTCTAGAATTTAAGAACACAGATAAAGAGGGAGAAAAAAAAACAACAAAATCTACATCCATCTGCCACCTTGTGTGTGAGCGGGTCACAATTTTGGGAAACGCTGCATATTGATCAGTTGCTTTCTCATGATGCCATAGAATATATGCAGGTGCTTGCAGCCAGCACTTGATTTCTTTTGCCTCTGACTTCAGTAAGGAGGCCCCTTTCTAAATCTTTAGTTATTTGGACAACTCCACACAGAAATTAATTGCCATTTTATCAAGGGTAACAAATTCCAACTTAAAACACACAGCATTAAGCCTGAATACCTATGGCTTAGTTACCAGCAGACTGTTACTATATACAACCCTCCACTACAAATCTAGTTTCAATTAATTAATTTTAAGTGCATCAAGTCAGAACACTTCCATTATATTGCTGTGTGATTACAGGAAAAACCAAACACAACACACAGGTAACGTAAGAGCTATTAACTACATTATTTGAGGCTCATATCTCCACTTCCAAGAGGGAAAACCGTTTAATCTCTCCTGTACTCATTTTTATCATGATCTTCCACCAGAACTTTGGCAAAAGATACAATAAAAGAGGAGTAAAAGACTCCTGTCTCACACCTACCCACTCTATTCTCTCCTATAACTTCCTTAGTAGAGCTAGAAGAGGTCACATCAGGTATTGCAATCTGATCACATGAAAACAGCTACTTAGACTCTATCATCTCAGTACTGCTGGATGCACAGTCACTGCAAAGAGTCCCTAGCAGAGATGTGAGTGACTATGGGTCAGGAGCAGAGAGCAGTCCGTAAAGGAATCGCAAGGAAAGAATCAGCAGAAACCCTCAAGACTTCGGGCATGGGCACTAAGAGAGCAGCAAGCTCTGCACAGCACATCACAGGGGTTGAGCAGGGCGCAGGGAGCCTGGATGCACACTGGCACTAGCAGCTGCAAACTGCATCAAAAACATCATTAATCCTCCAAAGGAGAAATTACAAAGAAAAGTTATTCAACTTTGAAGCTGGATTTTAACTAAAAAAACTAAGTAAGTAATGTTAGTTATGAAGACTTATTAGAAAGCCTGAAAGTTTCAAAGGAAGATTTGGAGAAAGCATTTTAAAACCACCACCACATCACTGAACAAATAAAACCACCACAGCCCCTGTACCTTAGCCCTCATGTCACAGCCCTGAAACCACTCAGAATCACCACCTCATTTCTGTTTCACCCCGATTTGGTAACACTTTACTGAAAGCCCTAACAACGTTAAGAGCCCGATTCTATTTCCCTCTCATCTAAACTTTGTAAGGAACGGCCCAAGCCGCGACATCCGCGTTCTGTGGAGAGACCGCGCTAGAGCCAAGCCGTGCGCGTCACTGGCACCTGAGGGGAAAGAAACCCAAACACTGCAGCAAAGTTTATTTCTGCGAGGGAAACCCCGGCCACGGCAGGCTCAGGCTGTCACCGCCGTCACCGCCGCGGGCGTAGCGGAGCGGGCGGTGGGGACAGGGACAGGCCACCCCGGCGGAGGGAGAGCGGGAGGCAAGGGACA
>VZRQ01002392.1:67219-112590 GCA_013397975.1 Machaerirhynchus nigripectus | reverse complement strand
TGGCGAACCGGGACAAGCAGCCATGGGGCGCGGGAGATGCAATGCCCTCACCCCTCCCGCCAGGCCGGCTCTGGGGCTCCGGCCTCCGGCCTGTGGCGCAGCCCCGCGTGCCGGGGCGGGGGGGACCGCCGCGGGGGTGGGTGTCACGCAGGTCCCGGGGAGGTAACAGGCCCCGGCCCGCCGGGCGCGGGTGCTCCCGGCAGCGCCGAAGGGTGTTGGCCACTCACCCACGCAGGCAGATCCGCGGAGGAGACGCTGAGCCGCACCGCCTCCTCCTCGTCCTCCAGGAAGGCGAGCGCCCGGCCCAGGCGGGAGCTCTTGCCGCCGCGGTGCCTGCGGATCCAGAAGAGCCCGCACAGGGCGATGAGCACCCAGCTGAAGCTCAGCCCCAGGTAGCCCAGCACATACACGGGGAAGATGAGCACGAAGCTCCTCGCAAACTGCGACACCAAGCCCGTCACGTCCACGCTCAGCAGCGGCGGAGGCGACTCCGGCACAGGGTCCGCAGCTGCCGCGTTCTCCGCGGCGGGATCCGCGGCGGACCCCGCGCCGGGGGACTGCTTAGCGGCTGCCCCGCTCATGCTACCGCAGCGGCGGCTCCTACTGCTGCTGCCGCTCCTCCCGCTGCTCCTCCTCCTGGGGCGCTGGCTGCGAGCGGGCAGGGGGCAGGGCGGCGGCGGCGCCTCCTCGNCGGGAGGAGGCGGCTCGGGCCCGACCGCCGCTATTGGCGCCCGGCCGCCGCACGAACGCCCCTGCTCGCCGCCTCCCCCGCCCCGGGCAGCCTCTTCCCCTCCCCTCCGCCGCTCTCTCATCCCTCCCTCGCAGGCCTGCCCGGGAAGCGCGGCTTCGCACCGCCGCCAGGACCCGCGTCCGCTCGGGTCCCCCGCCCGGCTGCGCTCGGGGCCACGGCCATCACTGCGCGGCCTCCGGGAATGCGGGAAGGGGAGCGCGGCTCTGGGGGCCACCGCGAGGAAAGGGGCTCTTGGTGGGTGGTAGCAGCAAGACGAGCGTGCAAAGGCGTGTGTGCGCTGCCTCGTGGGCAAACCACACCGTCTCCCATTCTCTTCAGTCACGTACGCGGCTGTATGGTTTCTACCTGTTACGCCCTTCGATAACAACCTGCGTGTCTCTCTTTGTTCCCTGTTGATGGGTATTATTAAAGGAGAGTGATCAATGCCTCAGAGGAACCAGACGCTGGTCACTCCGCGCCTTAGTTACAACAGGTGTTTCCTGAAGCTTTGCTCACACATCCTCACGTAAAGCTGCCTCCTCTGTCATCTTGTTAACGCACACGAGTACGGAGGCTGGCACCCACTGTCTTGGCATTCGTTAAACTGAGAAAACTGATTTTACAACAGGCTTGTGTCCTGTATCCCTTTAACAGCTGGTTCCCACATCATTCCTCCTATCATTCCTTTATCTTTTCAAATAAGTTTAATGTAGCCACCAGTTTCGTAAGAGGCAGCTGTTGCTTGTCCTTAGCTGTGTCCTTATCAGTTTGCTGGTACACACTCACAGATAAAACTCAGCATTTACCACGAGTTTGGTTTTTTTTTTTTCCTTTTGGCTTTAAATAGCTAACCTTTCACTTAGTGGGAATGAGGATCCTTTCTCCTCTCTTCAGATGCCAATTTTCACAAAATGTGTAGGACTTTGAGACTTAATATTTGCAGGCAGGGAAGAGGGGAGGATGACTTTAGCCAATAGGCTGAAAAGTTATGAAAACACACACAAATGGACAAATAGGAAAGTTGCATGAGCTTCGTTTTCTTAAGAAGTGAAAGTAACCTCATCTCAATTATCCAGAGGAAGGGAAAGTCAAAAAGGCAATGGCATCAAAGGAAAAGTTATTCGCTTAGTGCTGCACAGCAGAATTGGAAAAAGAGTCCATATTTTGACAACTGAATGTGGTGATTTTTTTTCTCATCTTTCCAAAATCCCTCCATGCTTGCCATCAGCCTCAATGGACCACTCTAAGCTAAAACAATTTCTGACCATAGACTCATGCTGCTCTTCTTTACTTCCTCTTTACCACTGCCAGTTTATGTTCCCCATCTGTGTATTAGGTTACTCAGGATGAAAATTCAGAACAACCAAATAATACAAAAAGAAGTAAAAAAATCAGTGATTAACTACTAGGTGGTAATCCAAGCTTTGAAATAAGAATTTACTTTAGGCCTTCTAGAGAACTCAAAACAGCTTCAGGCTCTAACCGAGAGGGAACTGAAGAGCAGCATGAGACCCTAGAAAAACTTGTGACCTTAAACCAAGGATATCAAGTATGATGCTGTGACCCCTTTGGGCATCAGTGAAATTAACAACAGTAAGTCTGGGTGATTTTTTGCATTTATTGAATTCCTCTTCTAATTTCTTACTCTGCTTATAATGTGACTTTAATGTGGACTCCTCACTCCTGAGTTTCAGTAACACCTACTACAAATGGCCGTATTGTATGTTGGCTTCCTCCATTACAACCAATTCTATTAATATTCTCTCTTCAAGCCTTTTGTTCTCAGCCTTGGACTCCATTGTCCATTTTATTTCCCTATCTGGCCTCACAGTATCTGAGTCAGAATACAACTGTACCACAAACTAAAATGAAAACTAAAAATGAGAGAAAAAAAGGTGATTGAATTAATGTGATATTTGGCAAGTAACACTTTACCATATGCTACATATTATTCTGCTCTCATGTATGTCCAGCATGTATTTTGAAAATGAGCTGGCTATAGAATTTAGAGGAGTACCCTATACAGTCAAATTTAATACAATGGAGAAACACAACAGGAAATAAAAATTAATCTTGTAGGAGCATTTAGGATGACAAAAATGTAATTGTAGACCAGGCAGCCTAGCACTGATCCTGAGCAGAGTAATTCATTAATGGATGTGGAAGTTTGATTAATCAGAACTAAAAGTGGGTGATAATGTGTCAATCAAATAGGAAAACGGAAGCAAGATCTTGTAGCATGAATTTGATAATGTTTATCTGTAACATCAAGAGGAAGTTTGATAAAGAGGTAACCACTGACTTCTAAGAACCTCTGTAGATAACTGACTTGGGCCCACACAATATTTTGATGAAGAAGCTGGGTGGTATGAAATTAGCATAGCCACTGTTGTAATAGAGACAAAAGAGTCTCGTTAAAATCAAGATATAAATTTTGCTGCTAGGGGATAAATTAGGGTTAGTTACTCCATTGTAAAATTTTTAATAAACTGTTCTAGATAAACACTAGTTATTTGTTTGTTCTAATCTTTTGGTGCTGATAAAGAGTTTAATAATTTGCACAAGAATCTTGGAAGTGTTAATTCACACGTTTCCTGATCCTATATTGTAATATTTTAAAAAGCAGTCTTTTGTGCGGCAGGAACTCTTGAAGATAATCACTTATGGCCCAGATTGCTCTGGCTTCTCCTTAAGTATCCTATAATCACTTGTATCAGCTACACTGCCGATTTTATTTCTTTCATTTAGATATTATTTATCCTTTTCTCATCCTGCCTTTTTAGGCCTGTTGCATTATTAGAATTTTAATTAATTTTGTTTACAATATTCCTTTATAGCCATTCTTAGCCATATGTGTTTGCTTCTCCTTTTTGCTCTTTCAAATGCAATAGCTTTGATGGCAAAGCAGTGTCGTCCTATGTTTAGCTTTACCTTGCATCACCATCAGTTTGCCATGATGATTTTTTTTTCCACCAAATACTAGCACTACTTTCAGAATAACTTCCCAAAAGGTCTTGTTTGTCCATCATTTTTGATGATGAGAAAAATTGGGAAAATTCAGTTTATGTGGAAAAAACCAAAACCTGAGTTTTCCTGACTTGTTTGTATTTCACACAAGAAAACATGTTTTGGAAGCAATTTTAATTGTTACTTCGTGACCATTTTCAGTAACAGTTTATTTCCCTAAAGGACAATGTGTGGTATTAAACCTTATTTTACCCAACAGCATTATTTCAGTCTAATCGTTGTCGTTGCAGGTTTTTAGCTATGGAAGAGAAATCTTTACTGAATAGAAATCAGAGAATTTTTGCTGAGGAACTTTATCCTTAAAAAATTGAATTATTAATGAAAATATAATTTACATGAAATTTTATCCTAGTAGATTCTCATGATGGAATGCTCTCTAGCTGTGTTTAATTTTATTCAGCTGTCTCAACCTGCTCCAGATTATCTAATGTAGACCACAAATATTTTCTGCCTGCTTCAAATTATCTAATATATAGCACAAAGAGGAGTCAAAAGACTCAAGCATATCTGAGCTTCTGTTGTTTGGAGAAAAACTATATATGTCTGATCCCTGGTATCACCCAGGCTGGCTTCAGTTTCACTGAATGCATAATTTGTACTCTCATGACAAGATCCTCAAATATTTATTGTTCCTGAAGACAGAAATACTTTCCACTAAAACATGTTTCTTAACAAGTTTTCACAATAATACAGTCTCCTCTTTTTGCCCCTCACGGGATTCTTACAAGTTCAAAACTAAAGGCACAAACTTTACTACAGAGATACACATTTTTGCCATTTCTATTTATGAACCTGGAGGACTAACAAAAGCGTTTTGACACTTTTTAGGAGGTCATTTATGCGCATCTGCTGATAGAAATATTTAACTTTTCTTCTCATCTTCAAAAGGCCTCAGCAAAAAGTGGTTAAAAAGGGGGGAAGGGGGGAGAGAGGGGGGGACCCTACAAAGCCTAGATCCTACGAAGTTCCTTCTTCATACAAAAAAAAAAATTTAAAAAATAAGAGGGTTTTTTTTTCTTAATATTAGAAGAGTCATGATTTCTGAGCCAGGTGGAAAGCTGCCATATTGTCCCTTTGAGGGGTAATATTTCCAGTAACTTTTTGGTATAATACTGTGATGTGTCATTCCACAAGGTGAAGAAAAATCCAGTATTGCTTCACAGGCTTAGAGGAACATCCGAAGATAAAAAAAACCAAACAAAATTAATTTCTACAGAATATAAAAAAGCTGTGCTATTTTATATTCCTGTTTTTCAGATAACAGTGCAGGTGGAGAAGGAGATATATGTACCAAGCCAGACAAGAGAAAAATCTGTAGAAGCAAAAATTGTAAAAAAATTCCCAGGGCTACCAAACCCCTTGTTTACGACACTTTTCTTGGAAAGAAAATCTAGGGCATCCTTTTGTGCTGACTTTACACAACAGGTATGTGTCATTTTATTGCCCGTATTCACTTGAGTCTAACACACATTTTATAGAAGCAGTCAAACCACTGATGTATTAATTTTCTCCACTACATTGGTGAGACATTGTAGTTTATTTTAATACATGGTGGAAACATTTAAGCATGCACAAATTTTAGTATTATTATTCCAAAGGTGCTATTCTACCTTGTGTTCTCATGCAGCAGTTAAACTTCAGTTTGATCCCCAGGTTTAAGGTTTAAAAAGATCTTTCCAAACCCTCTAGTGGCACTTTCCCACATCTGGAATTTTTCTCTTGTCTTAGAGATGCCTGACTAATATACTATCATAGGGCTAAGAAAAAAAGAAGCTGTTAGCAGCAAAAACTGATGTTTTAAGATTTTTTTGCAGTGAATACATATGTGTGTTCTAAAGAGTAGAGAAGAGAAACAGAAATTGAAAAAAAGCTGATTCTTCTATCCCATTTTTGGTATCACTGTCGCATTTACTTATTTAGTTATATGTGTTTGCTATTGCTATATTGTTGTTAAAAATAAAATTGAGTTACAAGGTCTTGTCCTTCAGTCTCTCTACATAGGACAGCATTTCTGTAGAGATCCTTTCCTAAGCAGATGCCTAGTTCTGTGTGTTTATAACACTGCCACCACAATGGCTAAAGAGCTCTTTGAGTTAATCCAAAATAGCTTTTATGCCCATTTTTATTTGTTCAGGGAAGAAAATATAAAATCATAGAGTCATAGAAAGTTTAGGAGGGGGGGGGACCTTTAAGATCATCTAGTCCCAACTCTCTTGCCATGGGCAGGGACACCTTCCAGGTTGCTCAGAGCTCCATCCAATCTGGCCTTGAACACTTCCAGGGATGGGGCATCCACAGCTTCTCTGGGCAACCTGTTCCAGTTCCTCACCACCTTCACAGTAAAGATTTTTTTCCCAATAATCAATCTAAATCTACTCTCTTTTACTTTGAATCCATTCCCCATTGTCCTGTCACCACATGCTCTTGTAAAAAGTCCTTATCTGTCTTTTTTGCAGGGTCCCTTCAGGTACTGGAAGGCTGCAATTAGGTCACCCCAAAGCCTTCTCTTCTCCAGGCTGAACAATCCCAATTCTCTCAGCCTTTCCTCGTAGGAGAGGTGCTCCATCCCTCTGAGCACCTTGGTGGCCTCCTTTGGACTTGCTCCCACAGTTTGATGTCCTTCCTGTGCTGGGAACCTAGAGCTGGAGGCAGCTCTGCAGGTGGGGTGTCACCAGAGTGGAGAAGAGGGACAGAATCCCCTCCTCCCCTGCTGCCTGTGGGGCTCTGGATGCAGCCCAGGACACGTTTGGATTTCTGGGCAGTGAGTGCCCGTGGCTGGGTCATGTCCAGCCTCTCACCCACCAGCACCTCCAAGTCCTTCTGAGCAGGACTGCTCTCAATCTGCTCATCCCTCAGCCTGTGTTGATTCTGGGCGTTGCCCCAACTCACACACTTATAGATTATTATTGCTCTGCCAAAACCAGATAAATAATTCATAAGAAGGCTTATAAATATATTAGTATCCATAGATGTTTGTATTTAGTGGATGTAATTTAGCCCTTGAAAGTCATACTTACATTTATGGTGTGTTTGGGCTTTTTCTTTTTTCCTTGGGTTTTTGTGTGTGTGTTTTGTTTGTTTGTGTGTGTGGTTTGTTGGGGTTTTTTTAAATAAATTTTAAGATGGGGGGGTTTTGTTCATAATTCCATACGTGATTTACTTTTCTGCTACATGATAAAGGAAAATATTTCACAGTTTGGACAGTGGAACCTTTTACAGCATTTTTAATTTATTCTGGAAATATGAATACAAGGCAAGGTATCACAGGTTTGTATGTACTTATCAACTGACTATTTAAGGCCAAGTATAAGGGGTTAAATTTTATCTCTTTGAAGTCAGCCACAAACTTCCATTGAACTATGGCAAGAATGTTTCTCAAATGCAAAAATGCATCTTCCTTTGCTCCCCCCCCCCAGTAGTCAGTTTTCTACAACCATCATTATTACCAGTAGCAGTTACATAATAACTTTTTTTTACACTCTGAAAATAGGGAACAAAGTTAAAAGAACCCAGAGGAATTTTCATTTGGTCTTTCAAATTGCACATGTTAATGGGTTGTAAATATTTGCTGTGAAATGGCACACACCTTTCCTTCAGGCAACCATCAAGCTCATTCCAGGTGTGTTTGGTGAGCTGCCACTTGTGCTTTGTTGCAGAAATCAGCCCTGGTACTTGTCACTGGGGGAATATTATTACCATTTAAATTTATTTGTACAAGTGTTCTTCATACCTGCCTCTACCCAGCAGCTGGATAAGTGGCAGATTAAGCATAGCACCCTTTCACAGTTTTTTTGCCCTGCAGTAATTGTGCACAACTTTATTACAAGTGACTCAGCTGTGATGAGGGATGGTTTCATGATACACTTAACTGAGAGTAGGTCGGTGCTGAAGAGGAGAACAACAGTGCTGGAGGGCTGTGGGGATGTGTGCCGCATCCCCAGGTCACAGGGTCTGAGCTCTCACCTGTGGAAACCCAGCTGGGCACCAGCTCCGGATCACAGAATGGGGCAGGCTGGAAGGGAGTACAGTGGGTCATCTGGTCTTTCCATCACAATTCACCAACTCACCTCATTTCAGTTAAGAGGTGGTCGATGTACTACAGCTATTGAAATTAGAATATGATCAGTGGGTCATCTGGTGCAACCTCCCTGCTCAAGCAGGGTCATCCCAGAGCACATGGCCCAGGATTGTGGCCAGATGACTATGGAATATCTCCAGTGGGGGAGACTCCACAGCTTCTCTGGACAATCTGTTCCAGTGCATTGTCACCTGCACAGTAAAGTTCTTCCTCATGTTCAGGTGGAATTTGGGTGCAGCAGCTTCTGCACAGTGTCTCTTGTGCCATTGCTCAGCATCACCAAGCAAAGCCTGGTCCATCTCTTGGCACCCTCCCATAGGTATTTATACACGTTAACGAGGTCCCCTCTCACTTGTCTCTTCGTGAGGCTGAACAGGCCCCGCTCCCTCAGCCTTTCCTTGTAAGATATGCTCCTGTCCCTTCATCACCTTCGTTGCCCTCCGCTGGACCCGCGCCAGGAGCTCCACGTCTCTCCAGTACTGAGGAGCCCAGAACTGCACACAGCACTCCAGCTGTGCCTCACCAGGGCTGAGGAGACGGACAGGATCACCTCCCTGACCTGCTGGCAGTGCTCTTCCTAATGCACCCCAGGATCCCCTTGTCCCTGTCCTCAAGGGCCCGCTGGACCGGGAACACCTTCCCGCGGCCATGCCGCCACCCGAGCGGCGCCGGCGCATCCATCGCTCGGCGAGCAGCTGCTCCCCCTGGTTGCCGGGGCGGGCCCGCACGCAGCGCCTGATCCCGGCCCGCGGCGGTGGACGCGACGTCCCGGCCCCATGGAGGGGGACAAGGTGAGGGGCAGCGCCCGGGCGAGCGGGGCAGGGGCGGGGGACAGCGCCGGTGTCTCCTCTGCTGCCCCGAGAACTCCCGTGGCTCTTCTGGGGCCGGTCGGGTCGCCTTGTTTTGTCGGCGCGGCGGTGAATCCCCCCCACCACAACAGCCGTAGCAAGGAAATCCTTATCCCTCTCGCAGAGAGATGAGGTTGTGCCAGCCGCACGTCATCCTGCAGAAGGGAATAGGTGGTTAAGGAAATACCCGTTGTTTCACATTCTAGATAAAAGTGTGTTTAATAATTGATGCTCTGTAACCGCTAATTGTCGGGCTTTAGTTCTTCAGGAACACACGTAACTTTTGCATTAAGGTGTTAAATTATTGAACGTTTGTAGAGCTCCAGGATAAAGGAAACAAAACCACATGCGCATGCTGACATCAATTACTGTGTGACATTTTCACTTGGAAAAGCAGAAGTGCCAAATCAGTGAGCTAGTGAGCTGTGATGGAAAAGTTAAACTTTGATCTAAAATTTTTCAGGTGTGTCGCTGTGAGAGTGCCCAAGAGCCGGAGGCAGTGACAGGAACAGCCTCACTGAATGAGGAACCCTCCTTTTGCTACTTCTGTTCTATCAGTCGTGCTCTTACCTACTTGTGGGCTCTCAAATTGGCAACTCATATTGGAAATAAGAAAACGAAATATTTTCATGTAAAAAATAAAATACTTTGCTCTGGCTTAAAAATTAAAGACAGAATTGTGTCTTACTGTTCTTTTGTTTCTTTTTCTTTAGAATCATATTTAACTGAGTTCTTACATTACTTAAAAACAGTATGTTCTGAAAACCTTTTATCTTTCTAGTTGTGAATGAAGAAACCCCTGCTGATCTCTTTCTAATTTTATCTAAAGGAACAATATTTATTCCACTGACTACTTTTTCTTTAGATTAAAGGACAGATTCTTAAATGGTAAAAATTTTCATAGCACTTTTTGAGTTCGGTAAATTTGTGGCATTTCATGTGAGCTGAATGCTCTCAGGTGGATGAATTAACTTAAACCCCTGTGTCATTTAAGTAACTAATCTTAATCTAGATTTAAATGAGTATATAAGTACTTCTAAATTAGCAGACAGGTGAGAAAGTTCAATAAATCCTTTGAAAGTTTGTTTTAAACATTTTTGTGTGGACATTTACTTACAGAGGGACAGTAGTCTCAATGTTATTAAGACCTTTATAAAATATCTCTTGTTTTTCCCGTTTGTTTATTATACTCCTGAGAAAGCAGAGATTTAAGTGGAAAATCATCATACACAAAATCAACAGGTTCTGGTTGTGGTGGGGAGGTGAAACTGCAGACCCCAGAAAACTGGCAGATGCATGTTATGGGGTGCCACAGAATCACCTGTGAATGTTTGCTGCGTGCTTTTTGCCTCAGCTTTGAAATAAACCTGAAGCTTCCTTATCTGATGTTGTCTGTTGGTTATGCTGATTTTATGCTATTAGCATCATTAGCATTCTTTCTTTGTTTGCTGATACATACCTAAATATTGTCTAAACCCAAAACATGATCATATGTTTGGGATTTTAAATAGGTTATTGTTTGAGACTAGAAATCAGCATTCTGCTCTCTTCCCATCCATATCCTTTCTTCCAGGTTACATTCACACAAGTTTGGTTGAGTTTTGTAGGCTTTGTTACAGCTTGACTTAAGAAAATTATCGCTTTGTTTTTTACTTTCTCATCTGACTTTCTGCAGTAGCAAATATTTGCATTCTTTTGGTTTTTTGCCTTTTTTAGGTATCAGAAGAAAATACAGCTTAAGGGGCACTTTCTTTTTGTTACAAATGCTGCCTTCTTGGGATTTCTCATTGACTTTAGATAAAGTTTACCAGTCCACTATAATTTTCTATAAAACTTAAGTTTGAAAAAACAAGACTTTTTTCATGTAGAATAATTTAAAAAAATGTATACTATTAAAATACTGCTTCCATATAAATAATTAACAAAAAAATGGGTACCATGTGTTTATTTTCTTCCACCAGTGAAGCTTATCATTACAATACTTATCAGTGATTATTTTGTTATTCTTCAGTAGCTTTTGCCAAGTCTAATTTTAAGAATAAGGGTAGCCTGATCACATCACTTTGGATATAGTCATCATCCTCCAATCAACTAGTTAAAATATTCAATAGATTAAAATTCATCCTTTCCCTTAGAGACCTAAAACAATATGATTTTTTAAATTTAGTCTTTTTAACAGCAGTCAAACAGCCAAGTGCAGGAGCTCTGCAAATGAGGATAGAAGAAATATAACCTATTTTACTAGGGAGCACTCTAGTGAAACATTCATGATGTGTACCTTGATAAGTTTCATTATCTTTTTGCTTTTTACCTTCAGTGCTATGTACAAATATTTTATGTGTAGTCAACTTACACATGTAGTCTGAGCTTCAGGCTTCTTCCAGGTCCAGTCAGGTGAGATTTACTGCAAATAGATGTTAGAGCTTAGTCAAATTCCTGTTTTCATGATCCTGTCAGTGATACTTGCCATATGTACCTTGATCCTTTCCTTAGAAGTACGATTAATTGTTTAATGATTTTACTTCTCCCTGCAAATTGGGTACTCAGTCTTTTGTGCATTTTCTGTTGTAGAAAAGAACCAAAGAAGATACTTGGAAAGCAGAAGAACTTAGGAAACATCTAAAGGTGGTTTTACTTTATTTCTGCTAGTCTTGATGTTAAGTTACCTTACAGCACTAGAATTTATTGATGGTCTAAACATAAAGAGCTGACTGTTTGTTCTACAAGCCACTCTGCCTTGTTGGGCCTGTAGTATCTCTTTAACACTTTGTGGTGCACCAGACACTTTAAATGTGTATCACTGAATACAAATGGTATAGAGCTTTAATGCATAGCTACTGAGTTCCTTGTCACAACTGACTGTTCTGGAAGCTCTCCAGTCCAAGGTTATCCAGAGTCTGGCCCACTCAGCTCTTTCTAGCTACACAAGTCATATAAGATTACTCTACAAATTTCTAAATTAGGTAAATGGAAATAATACATTGTTACAGTAATCACACAGCAGTCAATGGGGTCTGATTTGCTGGCTACCCAAATCCAAGTGACAGCTCTGCTTTATATACACTTACTCACTTTCCTACAATGGATATTATCTATTGTATTTATTATCATCATCTATCATGTTTGCAATGTATTTTTAAACTGGTTAATTACATTATCCCTGGTCAAGTAGGCATTCAGGCTCCAGTCAGCTATATCATTGATATTCATATTAGGTGTGTGTTGTATTTTTTAAAAGCTGTTTTCCAATATGTGGTATTATTATTATTCCATTTATTAGTTTCTTTCAATAAGCACAGACATAATGTTAGTATTTACAAAGTAAGCCTAGAACTATATCAGGATTTTAATACCATTTGGGAAATTAAATACACTTTTAGTAATCCAGCATTTTTTTTTCCACATGAATATACTCTTACCAAAATAGTTTGCTGAATTATAATGATAGATGTTTTGTTTTATTTTAGGCATCACTACCAGATAGTCAAAATGAAGACCACAAACACAGAGAAAAGAAACTGCAGAGACATAGGACTGTTCATGACATAGACCCTAACAGACATGAACGCAAAGACAGAGGGAAGAGCAAGGAAAGAACAAGAGAGAGAGAGAGGTTTAAATCCAGTGAAAGGGACAGAGATAAAAGGAGAGAGAGAGAAAGGGAAAAAGAATACCAAAGAGGAGACCGAGACGGACACAAAGATAAGGTTCAAGAGTCACGTTTGGAGGAGGAGAGACGCAGTGTACTAAAACATAAAGACAAGGAGACTGATAGAGAACGAGACAAAAAGTACAAGACATATGAGATAAGGCAAATAGATCCACAAAATAATCTGAAATCATTTGAAGGGAAAGATACAGAACATCACAGAAGAAGAGAAATCAGGCATCATTTGGGTATGTAACTTTGGCTTGCTGTTGTACTTGGAAGTATTTGATACTTAGATAGGAATACTCCGAAACCATACCCCGTCTGTGCAGAGAGGATAAAACAGGCAGGTGTGAGTACCTGCTGGCATGTGCACACTTGAGGAATGCTGTGATAACCCACTTTTATTTTGATGCTTTTAAAAAAATTGGTGCTTGTTTCCCTTTCTCTGAAGAGAGGAAGGCTGTCACTGGTTTTGTTGGTCAGTGCCTAGACATTCTCTACTGAGTGATCCATTCACTTGCAGGGTGATTACTGAAATCAGCAGCAGGTGTCATTACTCTTACTATTACACAAGACTGGGGGGATTTATTTGGAGAGGAGTAACCAGGTTTGGAGAGAGAATTTCTACAGAATTCCTTTTCAGAAAGCTCTTGTGTTAGAGAAAACACATCACTGAAATACTGTTTTCTACACGCTAGAGTTAATTGTGTACAGAGTTTGAGTATTACAAAATTTGTTCCCTAATTTATACATCTGTTTTCTAGAGGAGGAGAAAGCAAGAACTGAAGAGCGAGAAAGAAGACATAAAGCACAGAAGGTAAAGAAAGGGAAATTAGTGAAGTGTTTCCACAACTCAATAAAATAAAATTGTAGAATAATGAAGAAACTGGATCAGACTGCAACTCCCAAGAAATCCAAGGGATGCATAGATAGTAAGGTGCTGACAAGTGTTCCAAACACAAACAAAATGTATCTCAGCTACCCTATTTTAAGGACATATTTAATTTTTTTTTTAAGTAAATATGAAATTAAATTTTCCTAGCAAATAGTGCTTCATTTTTGTACAGCTACATCAAAATTTTCCATCTGCTATTTATGCCTTTATTACAAGGGTCATTCATAGTGTACATCCTACTTTAGACCAGCTAGTAGACAAGAATTAAATTTTTGTATGAAGAACATCTAATCCAAAGAATTTTCTATAGCAAAGTGTGCAGTGTCCCAGAAGAAATACCAGAATCTCAAGTGCAGTCATAATTTGAAACTTGTTATAGGAAATAAAAAAAAAATGGCTGGAAGATCCATGTGACAGAAACATCAAGTGCTTACAAATCAGTCCTTTTAAAGGTAAAAAATTGATAGATTTGTGAAGATAAAAGTCTTGGAGAGCTTTTTAACCCTTTAATATTATTTTCCTCTTTTCAGGATAATGATGTAAGAAAGAAAATTGATAAAGTTTTAGCCTACAAAGTTGAAGAAGGTGAACATGTATACAAGTTAGAGAAACATCAAGAGCTGGATAAAGAGAGAGAAAGAAGACACAGAGAAAAAAAAGAACATTCTTTTGGGACAGAAAAAGAGAGGCTTTCTAAAGAGAAAAGTCATAAACATTATGGAAAGGAAGAGGAAGAAAAGCATAAATCAAAGAGATCTAAAGAAAAATCTTCCCATGGAGACAGAGAAGGGCCAGCAGCAGAAGCTAATGCAATACTGAAAAGTAGAGAAAATGAAAGAAAGAAGCATGACCTAAGAGTAGGTTTTGTTAAAACATTACCTTATTACTTACTTTAATCATGGATACATTGTTGCTAGGGGAATGATAAAAATATTAGGATTTAAAGGCAACATTTTCTGAAATTTGAGACTAAAGTGGTGGATGAAAATACTACATCTGCATTTAAGTATGCTAATTCAGAATTGATTCCTTCCATAAAATTTAAACAAAAAAATTGCCTAAACATTAGAAACATCTTTTATTCATAAAATTCTTTCTTGCTATGACTTCTGAAATTTTTGCAAACACTTTGAAGTGACGATCTCGTAAGGCTTGAGGTCCATTAAATTTTATTGGCTGCATTTATAGGAAAAAGTATGATTTAATAGAAGCTACTTTTATGTTGTCTATGGAGGGAGCACAGCTATCCAACTCGTAAGTAGGTACATGAATATAGACCCTTTATATTTATAGGGTTTGCCTCTATTTCTGAACCCATAGACTATCTCTTATGTTTCTAATATGGAGCATGATGTTATATCCTAGAGGCTTAATCAAAAATTTGTAATTTTTTACTGATTTTTATATTATAAGTATTCACTCTACAAGGATAAGAGAAGGAATATCTAGTAATATGTAACTCTTGAAATCAAATACATTGTATGGAACATACAACAGTTGAGATGGTCTAGGGTAGTTTCTTCTGCTGCCTAAAGGATGAAGATGTACAATATAAATAAAATTTCAGAAATGTATTTTCTCGTGAAAATACCAGTCATCTTCAGTGTAGAGGCCCTCCATGAGAGATTCCTGTGACTGACTTTCTGCAGCAGACTACAGAAGTCTGTCAGGGGTTTGCTCAAAGTTTGACCTCCTTGGAAATTTACTCAGGTAGAGAACACACACACTGATGCTTCTGTCCCAGCTTTCTGAAGTGCATGGATAGAGACAAACACCTTTATCTTAAACAACCTATTGAACAGATTTCCAAACTTAGGCAAATGGTCGTAACACAGAATTTAAGAGTCAAGTCCCTCTATTGGGAATTAAAAATGCCTGAGACTGTTCTCTGTCCCTGAGTCCAGTTTGTGTGAATTGTTGCAGTACATACGGTTAAAATCTCTTTCTTTGGAATGGGCTGGCCACAGCCTTCCAAGGTCAGACCTTAGCCACTGCCAGTTTTTCAGAACGTCTTACAAGCAATGACTGAAATAAAAAATAGTCTGTAATTGAAGCAACTCATTAGTAACCTTTCTTACTGTTTGATAACAGTGCTACTAATACAGGGTCATACACATATTCCCTCCCAGCATTTCTGACTCATTAATATTGTGACTTCTTTTACAGAACAGTGAATACAAAAAGGAGGAGAGGATTCAAGAAGAAATGAGCCATCAGCTTGTAAGGTAAATTCAGAGATTTAAAATAATTATATAGTAGATGGTGTCTACTAAGATTCAGTCACCACCAAACCAATAAGCATAAATTCTTAATCTCACATATCTGGGGTTAATATAATTTTTTTTAGTAGGCCCAATACAATAGCAATTAGAAAAAAATCTGTGTGTTGCCTCTAAGGTGATTCAGATAAAAATGTATATATTTGTATTCCAGTAATTATTTTTGTATGCCTAATAGCAAGAGACATTTTGCAGTCCTCGTAAACTACATATATACTGATCTGGGCACTTGGTTTGGGAGACAGAAATGCTTATTTTACTGCCTGGAAATTCACCCTGCAGTCATGTGGACACATGTAAGCTTCATGATGAACTTCATAGGACTCTGTTATGCTGTGTCAGCAGTGCTGAATATTCAGGCAGTGTTTTGAAGCTGTTGCTGCTGGGGTTGTGGCTGAGTCATTGTTTGTGCATAGCTGGGAAAGAAGAGTTTAGCCATTCCTGAATGGCAGGAAAGGCAATATGGTTCAGTGGGATGACCTGAAACCCTGGTTCAGCTTCGAGAGCTGTTAATGTTGAATCATTCTTGATTTGTTATAACAGGATCCAGCCAAATTTTAATTTTTATTGTTGCCTTGTCCTATGTTTATCAATTTCAATAGGAGTATATACAAATACTCACTTAAGAAGTAAAAATATTCTCTTCTTGAAGTCTGATACTTTCTATTTATAAAATAATCAAATAGATTATTAAGGAGCAAAGCTTGATGTTGATTTGCTCCTGCTCTCTGACTCTGATCGTATTGTCCTCATAAATAAGACCCCTGAATGAAAAAATAGGTTTGAAATCAGTCTTTGATTTATAGCTTTTGAGCATATTACACCAACCTGATCTTGATCTCTAGTTTGCTGCAGATATTAATACAAGTACTAAATGTGTGAGTTTAATAATTTTTTTCTCAGTACTTTTTCTTGCCCTTTGATGCAATTACAGGTGTTAAATTTGGGCAAAGTTTCTGAATTCTTTCCTGATTAATAACTTGGTTGTTAAGTTATCCTTTTGTATCATAGAGATCTATAAAAATACTTGTAGAAATATTTCAGTTAATTGGAAATTTCCAACATTTTTTTCCTTTTCAGGAAAAAAGAGTTTTTTATTTCTAAAACAAACAAAATCCCTGGAAAGCAAAACTGAAACAGAACTGCTTTCTTACGAGTTAACCAGTAAAACTGTTGTTCTCTTTTTGAATAGGACTGTAAAAGATAAAGGAGAGCTCATTGAAAAAGAGGAGACAGACACAAGACAAGAGGTAAAACTAAGGAAGAGGAAATTATTTTTATATTTTGAAATTATTTAAGTTATTGTAATATTTTTAAATGGATAGGTGCAGATAGAACCAAATTTTCAGCAAGTCTGAAGCTGAAGCTGTATAGGCTTGGATTTATTTGGAACAGTCTGTGCAGATACAGCCAAACTCCACCATAAACATTTTTAAAAGTTTTGTGGTATTTTCAACTGTTTAATTCAGCTCATCTTTAAGTGTAAATTTCATTTGTAGTTTGTGGAGAGAAATAGGCAGTTCAGTCCTTTTATTTGGTTTCCTTTTCCATTGGCTTATCTGTCTTCATTGGCAGTAGGAGGCAACCTAGGAGGGTGAAATCGCTACTGAAGACCTGACTCAACAGGGAGAATTAAATCAAATTCCAGGGGTTTGCATTTTATGCTGTTGATTTTTTTTGGTGTATTTCTTGCTCCAAATGCCACAATCTTCCTGGTCTTCCACTGTGACTTCCTAATCCTGCTTTGCATTGACAATATATATATTTTCTCTCTAAATTCTTTAAAGTAGGAACCCAAACAACTACTGACAGGTGGAGGGTTTTAGTGTGTAAAAACTGCATGTGTAACAGATGCAAGGTTATAAACATTTGTGTTATTAATAAAGCTGACAGCTCTGTGGGCATTTTCTGAGGTGATCATAGTAAGGTGATAAAGACTACAAAGTAGCATAATAGCTAATAAAGGCTCATCGTTGTGAGTGTATTACAACAGGTGTCTGACTAAATGGAATAAGGATTTAAAAAAAATTCTGTGGATTATACAATATGAATTAGTTACTGCTGAGTACCTGCAACCTTGCAGGCAGAGCAAATTAGAGAAATTTCTCACAATCTAACTTATACTGGGGGACTCAATCTGTTCATAAAATAGTTCAGATGTTGAAACCAGGAAAGCAGAGACATGGATACAGCAGGAGAATAAGATAATTTTTATATGTAAATAATTCTGCTAACATTGAATCCTCTACTTTATTTACATGGAATAAGACTTATGGTATCCCTGCAATAACTTCAAATAAATTTCCTTTCTCTAAATTTTAAATTTGGTTACAACAATGCCATTTATTTATGCCAACTTTCCTGCTTTCAACATTTGCAATATTTTATTAGCAGATTGAGTCCCTCAGTGTAACTTAGGTTAGGGGTAATTTTGTCTAGTCCTCAAAAGGGTAGAGCAGTCTTACTTTGTTGCTACATCGTCATCGAAATTATAGGCAACACAGCTGTTTTTATGTCTTTTCCAGTTAAAATACTGGTAGAAAAATAGCTGGTCTGCCCAAGATAAGGTTGAGTTCTGTTTTTCTTCTGTACTATTAGTTTCAGTAATTATCACTTGATAATACACTTTTATTTATCTGTATAAACTATGTTTGCTTGAAAATGTAGAAATAGCTGAAAACAACAACTATTAATTTATTTCATTCTGAGATTTGGCAGATAAGAGATTTTTTTGGTAAGATTATTTAACAGTTCCATTTATTTTTCTTTTAGGAAATGAAATATACACACATCTCTAATCCAGACACAGGACGTGATGATTTTTCACCAAATTATGAAGATGACTTTGAAGTAAGTGAAAGTACACAGTTGTCTGTCTGAAGTAATTCTTAAGTATCAAGATAGAGAATAACTTTGTTCACAGAAATAAACAGGATGTTACATGGTTTTTAGTTATTTTTTTGGTGACAAATACCTTAACTTGTCTAACAGTAGATAGTGAGTAATTAAAATGTTATGTAGAAACTCTCTGCTATGTATTTAGTTAGTTTTCATCAGAGGTTGGGAACCAACTTTTGGTTTTGAGTTGAAGTGTTCACTAAATGCTTTCTCTGCCTTTCTGGCTTTCAATTACTTAAATGACTTCCTGTAAATAAATAATCAGAGCTAGTAATTTCAGGTTAAAAATTTTAAAAAGGCCTGTTTGTTTATCATGCAAAAATATCATAGGAAAAAGTTATTGACACACAGCATTCACTTCACTAATTTGTTTAATTTAACTCCCTATTTTATAGCTCTCTTTTGTCTGCTTTAAAGTTATTAGGATACAAGAGTGTATTGGATGTGCTTTCATTGTGAGCTGAACTAGAATCATCTTTGTTCAGAGAGGGAAGAATTCATCTCCACTCATGTCAGGAGTGATGATTTCCACTGTTGAGCTGCTCACTGTAGTAGCCCTTTGCCATGCAGTGAAGAGAAATAAGCACATTTAAGACCTGTTCATATGATATGTGTTAGGTGATTATTTTAGCATGGCATGAATTGTCTTAGTTTAGAGAGTTTGTTACAGTTTGACCCTTAGGTGTGGACAGGGACTGTGGTATTTAAGTAAATGTGAGCCTGCCATTAAAGGACAGCTTGAATTAAAGCTGTCAAATAAACAACTTCATACATCCCTGAAGCATTTATGCCACTGAACACTTATTTTATCTTTTTAAAGAACACATAATTCACTGAAACATAAAGTATCTACTTTAGGATATTAAATAAAAAAACTATTTTGGGCACTGTAGAACAACACTGAGATTATATTCTCTTGATTAAAATTACTGCACAATCAAGAGAGGCCATTTTCCTTCCATCAGTTATTTTAGAAAGCTTTTTAGTCAGAGGATTTATAGCCACCTGTATGAGGTTTTTATTTTGACACCATTTTATAACATCTGTAAAAGATCTTGAAAAAGACATCTATAGTCCATGTTTACTAAGTATTTAGAGTTCTCTTACTTTCAAAGGACTATGAAGATGATTTTGAAGATGATGAAGACAAAAGTGGTGAAGAAAGAGATGCAGAAGAAAACCAAAGAGAAGTTCCATTTTCCAGAACATCAGAAATTGAAGAAATTCAAAGAGCAATTATTGCAGAAAATGATAGAATTTTCACTCCATTGCCAAAGAAACTGGAAAATGAAAAAAAGGAACCAGTCATGGGTAGGTACTCCATACCCGTCTTTTTTTATTAAATGTATGAGTATCACATACAACTTAGAAGTCAGCAGGCCACCTTTTCTAGAAGTCTGCCTAAAGGCCAAAATCTGGTCCTCTGGATGAGTCATGTAGGTTTGTGGGTAAGCACTGTAACGTCCACATTGCTAAATGATTCATAGGCATTACTAATCATTTAAAATGTGAAATATAAAAATGTACAGACTGACATTTAATACATCTTATTTTGGGTAAGAGGAGCATATGAGAGTCTGGATTTTGAAAACTTGAGGAGTGCTGGAACAGTTTGGGGCTTCTGCTGGCATTAAAATCACCTTTTTCTTTCAAGCAAACTTGAAGCAACTGTTCTGGGAGGGAAGGCAAGAGAAATATCAATACTACTCAGATATATAGCACTTTATCACTTTTAAATGCAGGCTCTTTTTGAAATGTTGTCTGGCATTCAGTTTATCTGATACCAGTGAGTGCCAGAGTTACTTATTTAACTGCCGTTGTGGTTCTTCTTTGCAGCCTGCACTGAAGTGAGCAGCCATCTAGAGTCACTGTGCAAAAGAATATTTAATAGCTTTTTAGTCTGGTTCATACAAAATTAGACAGTCATGGAAGAATAGCATGGAATTTCTGTAAGGCTTTACAGAATCTCTTAAATGTCTTTTCTAGCATAGAAGAGTCTCTGATTCAGTCAATAGATTTTCAGTTAATGGTCATTGCAGTCAGAACCAGTATACTGTAATGTAAATTTCTTCTTGCAGAAGATTTATGCAATTATTGTTCTTCTAATGAACAGTACAGGATCAATAAAGATTTTTAAATTTCTAAATTGTAGCACTTGTTGCTTCATTCTTAATTATACAACACATTCTTTTTTTGATGAACTTTTGATCTCGTGTGCTTAAAATGGTGGTTCATCAGTCTGGTAATTATTTTTATAAGTTTAAAAGCATTTACAAGTATTGCCTAAAAAGGCAGTCGTCCTTTGAGGAAGTGAAGCACCATTAGTCCTGACTGGAAGTTGGATCTTAAGGTCCATTAGCTACAAGCTAGCCAGAAAAGGAGTAAGATAGATGTGACATCAGTTGTTGTAATTGGTCTCTTAACTGTGGCTTTTTAAGGAACAGTTTTCAATGTTTTCCTTGTTCATCCAAGGACATTAGTTAAGCCTGTGTTGATGAGGTTCTCCACCACCTGTAGTGAAGAGTTCTTACTCAGAGGTGTAGTGTGCACATGGTTAAGTCTGTGTGACTTTAATACAATTTTTAGAATTGATCATAGAGTGTTTTACTGTACACAGTGGGACAAGGAACCTGCTGATGGCAAGAGAAAGAGGCCCTTACTGCCTCATAGTCTTCTAAAGTAAAAATTACAATGGTCAGTAGTTTTGAGCTGATTGATTGATTGATAAAGAACCATTGTAAGGGCCATATGCTGGCCCATTGCTGAAGTTAAACTTACTGTACTGGAAACGGTGATAGGGCACTTTGTGTAACATGTGAACCAGGAACTTTTAGTAGCTGTGTTGTAACAAATCTTCTGCTTTTTAGACTTGCTGCTTAACATTTTCATGCACTTCTAAGTGTGAACTGTACACTATGTTTTACAATATCACAGAAAGGCAAGATTCTTCTGTCAGAAGCTCTTTTTGTGGAATATTCATGGATTTCCAAATGGCAAACCAACGACAAAGCAGCCGAAGTATGGCCAGTAAGCAGAAGTAAGTGTACTTTAAACAATCCACACAAAATGGCAGCTCACTATGTGAGATGTAGTTTTTTCATTATATTTGAAATATGTGAAGTGCTGATAGTTGAGTCTTATAAATTATAAATATAAGCTTATTAGTTTATTTTAAAGATTTGTCTGGATGTACCCTTTAGATTGTAACTAGTAAGCAACTTCCATATGTTTGAGTTAGATCTCAGCAATCTATGCCCGTGTTTATAAAGAGGTGATATATTAGGAAGCACAAGTTAAAATAAAATGTGGGTAAGAATATGCAATAGATGTCATCAAGTAGAAAAAAGGAGATGTGAAAATTGTCTTTATGCATAAAGAAAAATTCACCTTAAAATACTGATGAAATTGAGCTCTTGTTGCTTTTTCAAATACCATCTATCTGAGAAGAAGCCATAACTAGAATATGCATCTGCAAGACTGTTTATTGTGGAATTGCTACAGATCCATAACTGTATCTGGTTTGTATTTATATATCACTTTTAAGTACATTAAAAAAACCTGCAAGTGCAAGAGGGAGAAAGGGAGACTGCAAAAATTGTCTCGTTGTCAAAGACTGTACTAAAGCAAGAGCCTGGAATTGACTTGTAAGCAGACATCTCTGTGCAATTTAAGCAGTTCACTCTTAAAATGAAATATCTTAACAGCTTTATGGCATTAAGGCAGATAGATAGTTGTGTGAATTCTGACAAAGACTGTCAGTCTTTTCATTATCCACACATCCATACAAGTGGAATGATAAGCATCTCTTTGTAGCTGATGTTAGTAAGTAATGTCATGGTTTCTTAGTTGACAAAGTAAGATACAGTATATGAAGGTAGACTAGTTTTCCAATAAAGAATCAAAATACGGATTTATTTGTGAGCAAAAATGAAAAAATTAAGGGAGGAAGAAAAGAAAATAATTGAGGGAAGATGGATAAAACAGTTGAGTTATGCTTTATCATTCCCACAGGGGAATTTAGAAAGATTTGGCATTTCATAGGACAAAGAGACTCAACTGTCTCAAATCCTGTACAATATGCTAATCTTATTCCAGACAAAAAATGAAAGTGGAAAAGTGCAGATCTTCCTCAGTCTCAAGTACTCATTTCCATACAGTTTAGACCAAGTCAAATTGTCCAGTAACTGATGATTTTTTTTGAGGCCTTATATCAGGCCAGGAGGTCAGCATCCATGTCCACAGGTTATGAATCTGCAGTAAATTAATTTCATGTATATATTTAAAATATATTTTAGGATTGCTGCTAATGTTGTTTGTTTCCTTAGTGATGTAAAGAGGTACAAGTTCAGTCTATTGCATGTGTCTAACAAAGCTAGGACATTATAGAAGGTCTTTATAAAGCATGTACACATAGGAGTGATGTGAGTTTATAAAATGAATTTAGGACAATTGTCCACTGTCCTAACTATAGAAGAAAGAGACATTCATCTGTTACCTCACAGAACAGCTTTGGAACACTTAGGCAAGATGATCTGCTGAGCTTTTGATAGTTTGGCTTTTGTAATAAACCATGTTAAGTTTGCCATTTGCAATTAGTATTGCATTTTCAAATATGATCATTATCTCAGCATAACATTAAATGAGAACTCATAACAGTATTGTATGTACTAATATTGATATATTTTTATCTGCTAATTAATTTTGGCACAACTTCAATTCACATAGATTAAAGGATTGTTAGATCTCTGGTACTGTACAACATCAGGTTGTTATTCTTTAGGAATACTAAATGCTTAGTCTTAACCATTTTTGTGTTTCTCTCTTGTAATTCATCCTAAAGAAAACGGAGTTCGGAACTTCTCCCACTCATTGACCTGGATTTCTCAGTTAGTTTTTCATTACTGGATTTGCCCCCTGTCAATGAGTATGACATGTATATCAGGAATTTTGGTAAAATGAACACTAAGCAGGTACGTAACAAATACATAGGAACAGTTAAATCCTCAAAGTGCTGATTCTCCTTCTGGAAAATAATTCTCCTTAAAAAAGAAAGTTGCTAAAGCTACCGGGACATAAAGTAATAAATTAATAATCTTCATCTCTAAACCTCAATTACCATAAAGTGATGGTCTCGAAACTTTTGGCCAGACAGGCCATTTCCTTTCTGTATTAGAAGAGGACTCTCATTTTCCTTCCCCATTTTCAAAAGGCGTTCTGTCTGTCTGTGGCTCACTGTCTTCAAATATGCTGGGTTTAGCGTTTACACATCATGGAAGACATTCTGTATTTTTGCAATATTATTTATTTAGCACTCTGGTGTGAAATGTGGTAATATGTGCATGCACAAAATAGTGACAGTGTGTCAGTATGCTCAGGTCTGAATTTACAAACAGAAAAGGTTGAGCTTCAAATTTCAGTTTTAAGATTACTAAGTTCTATTGAGTTATGTGCTGTCATTCTTAGCTGTGTCACCCATATATTGATAATTTTATCTTTTTACTTTAGGCATATGTTCAGTGTAATGAGGACAATCTTGATAGAGACATTCAGACTGAGGAAGTTGAGACATTGGAGAAATGGACACAGCATCCAGGAGAAAGTGCTCTTGTATCTGGAGGTGAAGGACATTTTAATCTTACTCACTTATTTATGCGTGCATGTCATGTAAACTTTCTCTCTGGTATCTGTTACTTGTGAGAATCTATAGAGTGGCAGGCTGCATTGATAGCAAGCTGACATGGGCACTCTGAATCCTCATGTGGAAGGTATGAGAAATAAGTGGCAGAAATAGTTTTTCCTTCTGGCTTGATGTTTCCGTTGGCAGCAAAAATGAGTCTCCAACAGATCTAGTTCTTCAACACTGTTATTTCTGCTGAAGAGAAGTTGGTTCCTGCCACTCTCCTCTTGCTTAAAAATTAAATTCCCTTATGCTTTTCTTAACCAATTCCCTTTTGAAGCTTCAAGTTTGGTTTTTGTTTTTCTGTTTTTCATAGGTCCCATAAACAGCCAGGATACATCAGTGAATGGAGCTCCAACACCTCAAATTGATTCTCAAAGATTAGCGAATTTTCTCCGGTCTGCTTGCCAGGTACATTTACATCCGTAACATCCCTTATGAGCTGTGTGCATAAGTATACAGTGTGCTAGATCACTTACAGTTCTTGTTCTGACTAATTTAAATAGATTACTTAAATAATACTTGTTATCAAAGAGAATAATCTCTCTGCAAAGGAATGGAATCAGAGCTGTGCAACTTTTATGTCTGTAAAGCTGTATTTGCAAAATTAAAAAATTAACAAGACAGTTGATAAAGGTTTATGAAGTTAATCCACGTAACTTTAGAAAGCTACAAATAGCAAAGCTGAAAGATAAGATGACCCTTTTATTTCTATAAATGTAATTATGTTTGAAAGGTGATTGCTGTTTTGCTAGAGGAAGATCAAGTTGCAACACAACCCAGGAAACTAAGATCTCGACAAACCAGTCTGTCTATTAGTGATAGCTGTTTCCAGTTAAATACTAACCAGCCATTCCTCCATGGTAAGGGAACTTTATTCTACACCTTTTAGTGTACAGAATGTACTCTTTTTTCTTATGCAAATTACCATGTTTCTCATTACTGTGCAAACAGCACATCTCAGGATATACAGATGATGTAAACTTCACTTTTCTTTTATTGCACTATTCTTGCTGGAACTCTGTGCAGATTGGTTTCACACAGGGAACGTCAGAGAATCCTACAAGAAATATATTCCACCTATTCCTACTAGAAAAGCCAGCAATTAACGTGATGTGTGTAATTTCTAGTCCCTATTGGTGAAGGGCCATCCCAAGGGGTGTAATTTTGTTTGGGCTCTTTATGCTGACAGTAGGGCCAAAAGTTACAAATAAAGGCAGGTTATTAAACAGGGACAGTGTAGCCTGATATAGTTGAAAAGCAATTATATCTTCTCCGTATGAACAGTAGTTCAGATGAAAAGTGAAAAATAGAGCATCTGTAATTATGTTAGGAAGGCCTATTATAACACAGAAAGCTACATCATCTAACATGAACACATGAGATGAAGCAAAACAAGCCTGGCCTGTGCTGTTTCCTGTTTGAGACTCAGTTTAATTTTCAGTATATATACTGACATCAGATCAAATTGGCTTGCTTATGCCCAGAATAATTATTCTATGAATTTCCTGGCTCTCTTCCTTTTTGCTTTCTACTTCCAATATTTTGGATGCCTTCTTTAGACCCTCCTTATTTGTTGTATAGCTTCAAAAGCAACACAGTGTTAATAGAAATATTCTTCATAATTGCATCTTAGTTTCTTTGTTTGTTGCTATAGCAGCTAAATATGCTTTTCCATCTGCAGTGAGTTTTCTTTTTCATTTGTTGCTTTTCTTTCTTGGCTTTTTTTTAATGGTTTAGACCGAAAAATACCCTGCTTATATGTCTCTCAAGTTCAGAGGCAGGCACTACTTTCTGTTCATGGATTACCTGAAAAGGCAGGTGTTGATTTGCTGAGCAGAAAGAGCCTCATATGTGTTTGGAACATCTGGCAGCCCTCCAGTCCTCAGAAAGTTTTAATGTGTGATTCAGAGGTATGTTTTAATGACATTGTATATTTGTCCATCAGTTAAAAGACTTTATTAGAAGATTTTATTTTTACTTGTGGTCTTCTTTTTGTTTTGCTGCAAAATATGCCATCTTATATCTTTTGAGAAACACATTTGAGCCTAGTGAACAAAGCATTATTCTTGTTCTGTTTTGTGCTCCAGAACTAGATTGTAGTGATGATCGTGGTGCTTTGTTGGTTGTCTTGATTGTTTAATTTTGACTCTATTTCATGGTTGAACAGTGAATGGAAGTAAAACATCTGGTTCAGATGTTGTTAGGACTTCTAACTTTCTTCTCTCTACTCATCCTTCTCATACAGTTGAGTGACCCCCTTCAGCTTTGTGGCAGTAGATGTAGATTGTACAACAATTGTTATGAAAAGGGAAGGCCTGCTGAAAGTCTTGTATCCTCCTTCCCTTTAAAAATAGATTGCCCTTCTGCCATAAACACATGTAATCTGTGTTTTTTGGGTTTATATGCTTGCAAACTTATTTCAGGCTCATCAAATCATTGACCTTTACCTTTATCAGCCTGCACGTTTTTACTGTTTAACAGGTGGTGTGTTGCTGCTTTAGTCCCGGTAAAGCAACACTGGTTTTTGCTGGAACGGTTGATGGTTCATTGTTGGTGTGGGATCTTCGAGAAGACTCGAGAATGCACCCTCGTATGATGATCAGTGAAACTGAATGGACATTTAGAGTTCCCACATTTTCCACAGGTGAGCATCTGTGCATCCTGGTCAGTCACTTTGTGCACAGTGATATTGTCACCTAAGTCTTGATGTTTCTGTAGTGTTCATGCAAGATATCCTAGAGTGAAGAATAACATATAGCAATAATTTTGTAAATAATCTTATTATTTCAAAACAACCCCTTCTTCATGTGTTTTTCCCTTTTCATGTGTGTGTGCAGGTGCTACCATTTCACAGGACCATGTAGTGATAGGACAAGGGGGAATGACCATAATCTGAAGGAGGAGGTTAGTTATTAGGAAGACATTTTTTCCTGTGAGTGTGATGAGGCACTGGAAGGTTGGCCAGAGAAGCTGTGGCTCCCCCATCCCTGGAAGTGTTCAAGGCCAGGCTGGGTGGGGCTCTGAGCAACCTGGTCCAGTGGAAGGTGTCCCTGCCCATGGCAGGGGGTTGGAACAAGATGATCTTTAAGATCCCTTCCAATCCAAACCATTCTATGATTTTCTGATATAACTTTGGCTGTGGTACTAGTATTTTTCTAAAACACCCCACTACACACATTCAAAAAAATCCTCTTCGCTTCACAAGTGTTTCTAATTGCAGCAGCCATGTAAAAGTAAACGGTAATTGGTGGTTAATAGAGTTTTAAATTTTTTAATAGATCAAAGATGCTTGGTCTTGTGTTGCATACTGGTAGTCAAATGTATGGGTACAGTTCCATGTAGTTGCTTATGTAAGCAGGCAGGTTTGATGCTGGACACTTAGGAACCTTTGATGCCTTCAGTCTTAAATGAGATTAAGTTCAGTGCACAGGGCAAGTCCAGAAATGATGAGTATCAGACAAAGAACACACACTGAAATTACTCTAAACACACATTTGCCTTAAAATGTTTTTAAAGGGTAAATACATATTTTCTTGTGGTGAATACTTTGTTTCAGGATTTTTCAGGATACTTTCTACTAAGAGTAGTTTTTCTTCAATTTTGTCTTCTTTTATAGTAAACAGTGATTTAATTCTACCCCTGTTGTTTATGGAGCTTGAAATAATCATAATTCTTTCCATGGTAACCCTGAAGTGGCAGATTTTAATGAAATGTCTGGTACAGTGGCATAAATGGTGCATCAGTCATTTGGAAAACGAGAAGTGAATAGAAATATTGAAACATTGATTTATCTAATAGCATTTTGTTAATTTAGGAAACAGTTTGCAGTCTTGTATTTGAGACTTGTGCATTATTTACCATTCTTTCTTTGTAATCATCATTCTCCTGTAAGCTGAAAAGTGAGTAAGGTTTTGTTGTTGTTTTTTGTGGAAAGTAATATGTTTAACTTTCATTAACCTTTTTTACAGATGGTATTCTGAACTCAGTAAACCACACCTCTCCTATACTGGCAGTGGAACCTGTCTCAACTTCTCTCAACAGTGACCACAGTTATGGGCTCTCAGGCCTCTCTTATCAGGAGGGTATGTAAGTTGCTCTTCTAAGCATCAGTACATCTGAGTCTTTCTTTAGGTATCTAGTGAAACAAATACATCATAGCCAAAATCCAGGTCATAATCCAAGTCTACATCTTTAGTTGTTTGTAGTATCAGTTGCATGCAACATTCATGTTTGTTTTCTGCTCTCACTTTTATGTAATGTGCATTCAGTGCAGCTTCACATCAGATGTGGGTGCGTGCTTCTTATAATATCTGTTTTCCAGACAATATATCCATGATAAAACAAGTCAAAAACTGCCTTTGAAAGAGTCTTAGTGCTTTTCTAATGTCCAAAAAAAATCCCTGTCTCAGTTTGTGGAGCAACTTACTTATATCTGAAAGCACTTGCAATGTGTGGCTGTATTTGGTGGTTTTCCTGTGCCTTTTGCCTGGTTTTTCTTATGACCAACCTTTGCAAAGAAACTCTAATCCTCACATCCTCAAATTCTCAGACAGTGTGCTAGGGAAGACATTATCACTTCCACTGCAGATTTGTACTTTGAAATCCCCAGTGGTTTGAAGAAATGTGCTGCATATTGCAGGTTTTACAAGATTTCATCTGTTTCACTTTATGTTCCCTTCCAAAGTCCACGCTGAACCCAGACATTTTAAAAAAGATGCAGACAGAGATCATCTGCCTTTCTGGTAGGACAAACTGCAGATACTGGAATAGACAGAGATATAGAAGAGACTGTTTGGGTTGGAAGGGACCTACAAGGATCATCCAGTCCAACTGCCTGATCAGTTCAGGGCTGACCAAGTTAAAACAGGTTGTTAAGGGCATTGTCCAAACACCTCCCAAACACTGACAGGCCTGCGGCATTGACCACCTCTCTAGGAAGCCTGCTCCAATATTTGACCACCCTGTCAGTAAAGAAAGTTTCATGCCTTTTTAACCCTTCATTAGAATTAGGGCACTTTGCCTTTTTATGCAGCTGAGAGGATTGTAGAAGTTTCAGAGGATGTATTAATGTAGGAAATGTTTCAAATCCTTTGATACTGTTCAGGAGGTAGGTCGGTGTATGAATATAAATTGTTGCCATTCCTTCCACAGAAATGTCAGGCCCTCCATTTCAGATAGCTTCAATGGATGAAAATGGAATCCTCAATATGTGGGTGAGTAATATATGTATGAAAAGAGAGAGTATAATGTGTAATAAAATACTTCAAATATAACAACCCAAATTCAGAATTTATGATGAGAACTGCCTCCCTGAAAGTACAGCAACACTAACCATTCTGTTGGAATTCTCCTTAAAAGTTTTGATCTGACTCCCCAATGTTATCTTTAGGCAAAAGTATTAACAGCTACATGAATTCATGAAAAAAGGCAATCATTAGTTCTGCTTCATAAAAATTTGTTCACCTATTTCTATTAGTTGATTAATAGTCCTCAGTCCTCTTTCACCCACCTACTTTATTTTAGAATCACAGTGGTGTCAGAGACTGTACTGAATGTAGGGGATAAAGTAAATTCATAATTTATAAAAAGAAAATATTCAAGAGATAAAAGTGAAAATCAGAGGATAAAATTTCCTTACTTAAAATATGATGGTCAGGAAAGCACCAGGCCTGCTGCTCTTAATTACTGTCCTGACAACTCTTCTATCACATGTTTTCAGTGACTTTTTTCCTGATGCAGCTTTGGCCCAGCTGCTGAACCTGTGAATAAAAAGGAATGAAAGTATTTCACCTCTGTGCCAGTAATCAAGTTCCTTAAAGCCTTAACTTTAGTTTCTTTTGTAACTTTAGAAGCAACAGATTCAGGCCAAATGATCTACCCTTTTTACTTCATGTGTAGTGAAAAGCACAGGGAAGTTACAATTCCTTGTTTAGGGTGGGGTTTTTCTGTGACTGACCAAACCAACAAGATGCCAACTAGCAATTAAGTGTAGAATGTAGCTTTCCATTTTCTGCTTTCCTTTAGGGAACAACCAGCAGGCATCTGAAGCTATTTTTAGAATTGCAGACACTGACAGGGAAGAGAGAATCTACCTGTAATCACTGAAATATTAGACCTGTCTCTCCAAACAGTCCTTTAGAGTTATTACTATTTCTATTATATAAGAGTTATTACTGTTACAACTAGTTAAAAAACTTCGAGGTCTGGTACATATTGATTATTTATTAATGTTATATATTGACCTTTCAGGTAGTTGTTGAATTACAGAAAGTGGATCTAGCTGGGTCACAAACTGACTTAGGTGAGTACTGTATGTTAGAGGTAGAATAAAACTTTCCAGTTTTGAGCCTATGAAGTGAAAAGAGAAAGGAAGAGTCACTGATGCCAAGAAGTCATTTAGAAGAAGGCAAAATTTCTCAGAAAAGGATTAATTCTGAATAGTTCATAGCCAATGTTTGAGGTTATTGGTTAGGTGTAATGAGAATAATTTTCACTGCTATCTAAATCTCATCTGCTAATTCTGTATTGGTAATTGCCACTAGACAGCCACATTTCTTATAATGTTAGTTTTCTGTGTTGTCAGCAGCTTCTTTTTCAAAGAATACGAGATTCTATGTCTTTGGTCCTCCTCTTTGTACTTTGGTTTTAACCACACCTGTTATAGGGCTTTTGTTGTTGCCTGTGCCTCCGTTCTGAGAACTGTCCTGAAAGCTCTTTTGTAGGTTAGATACTTCATTTAGTGTGAGAAAGATTTTCTGTGAAAAAACTGAAGAACTAAGTCCACTCAGCCCTTTTTGAGTTATGTAAATTAAGAAAATTACATTCTTTGTTCTTCAAACAAATTTACACTTACATTCTTACCTAACTGGAAAAGGCTGTGACTAAAATCCTTGAACATTTGAAAATACATAAATAAACAATGAAGTAATGCCAGCAAACTAGAATTTTTTATCTGTTTCTATAAGCTCATGTGCAATGTCAGGCTATGTTAAGCTGTTAAAGCTGGATATTATGTCTGTGGAGAGGTACATTTTAAAGCTGTGGTCATGTTGACACACTTTTACTGCAACCAGCAGTAAAATTTTTTTCCTCTTCAAAAAATTCTTGTCTTTGAAGGATTTGAGTTATTTATGTTGTTCTCTGCTAACAAGTAACATAGACCGACTTTATGGATGCTTTATTGCAGTATCTCATTTCTATAATTCATTGTCAAAGATCTCAGTAAAATAAATGTGCATTTTAACCATTGCTAGAATTGGGACTTAGAGGGTGCTGAAAAGGAAATATGTAACTATTTTTCTATTTCTGTCTAAGATTGTAGCTCTTCAGATTTGAATTCTGCAACAAATAGTTCTGAATGATGTAAGATTCTTATCTGCAGTAAAAAATTTCCTTTTACTTATTACCTTATGATTTAATTTATTGATTGCACTTTTTAATGCAAAGTGCTTAAATCAGTTAAAATAATAATTTTGTATAATTTTAGGTTTAGTTCCTGGAGGTAAAGTGAAGTTAGTACACAGCTCTACTATGGAATTGAATAACAGGTAAGAAAACTGGGGCATTTCAATTTTACATATGTATCTCACAAAGCTAATTTTTCCTATACTTTACTAATTTGCTGTTTCATAAGATATATTTAACATTATTTTCTGTTTGTGGGGTTTTTTTAATACACATTTCTTCATAGATCTAGTCATAGATATTTTAGATCAAGAGTTTCTGTATGTACTTGCACAGCTTTAGGAGACACTTTCCTGTGTTAATGTCATCTTTTGCCTTTGCCATTTTCCTCAGCCTTTTCCCAAAGGATATTAGCCAGAGAATGCCACAGACACTGACGATTAAATTTCTGTCTTCTAATCCCAATCACTTCATCGTTGGAACAAACATTGTGAGTAGCATGCTGGAATTCATCTTCTTGTTAGTTTTTTGTTTTGGAAGCTGTCTCATTTAGTTGGAACTTTACCAGTAGACTGTATAAAAAATTTATAATTTGAGCCTATTATTAATGTCTGTTCACTATTAAAATTTGTTAGCTAGTAAGGATCTTTTGAAGTAGCAGCTCAGTGAATTATTTAACTTTTTCCTGTAGTACCAATAATGCAACTTTTGTTTTGTTTTGCTTAATTAATTTTCTTTATATTGTTTACAGGGTCTGGTAGGCCATGGTACAAGACATGATTTAAAAGTTGTTCCAAAGCTATTCAGGCCCCAGGAGAGCAGACTGAGATCAATAAGCATCACTGCAATTGACTTCTTCCCTTTTGGAAAGCCACTATTTTTGGTATGGAAACGTTTTAGTAGAAGTTTCATTTTTTAATTACTTGCTAGATATATTTAAACTAGCTGTGATAGTTGGTTTACCTCACTGATTGCAATCTGCCATGAAGGATGACAAAAAAAATCACAGAATTATAGAATCATTTAGGTTGGAAAAGACCCCCAAGATCATCAAGTCCAACCCTTAACCCATCACTGCCAAGTCCACCAGTAAGCCCTGTACCTAAACACCACTTTTTATATCTTGCTTAGTTTGTTTTGTTCCAGAAGGTATTTTCTTTTTGACTGTGGTATAGGTTGGCTGTTCAGATGGAAGTATTAGATTACACCAGATGACATCAGAGTATCCCCTCATGCAGTGGAATGACAGCACAAAGGGCCAGCCAGTTATTGCCCTGCAGTGGGCCTTGACAAGACCTGCTGTGTTCTTTGCCCTGGATGCATCATCCAATATTTACATTTGGGATCTTCTGGAAAATGATTTGTTGCCTGTGGCAAAGCAGACTATCCCATCAGAGAAGTAAGTGCTCTCTTTTTAACAAAATATTAATATTGTTTCATGGGTTTTTTTGCTTGACTTTAAATGGTCATTAGAATTTGCTTTTCTAACTGCATTTTGTGAACTAGTGAAGGTGTGGAAACAAACTACAGTGAGCTAAATTTTGACTGTCTTCCCTAGGTTAAACTTAAGCCTTGCTGAATATCCCTCTAACTAAAAGCTTTCCTTGTATCCCTGTAAACTCTAGCAACACACTGCTAGCTTTTGGAGAAAGTATTACAATTTTAAAATTTGTTACACTGTACTGGAAAATGCCATCAAACATTGTTCATTTTTACAAGCTTGAAATGATTTTCAACCATGATTAGAAATTGATGATTAAATGCATGGGGGAAGAATTGCATGTTCTATTTACATTGAATGGTTGCAACTTGTGAAAAGCTAAAGAACGTGCTGGCACTTGAGCAGAAAAGAAGTATAATTTAGTTGACTGTAAGTAACCTGATACAAACATGTTTGAAAGTACCGATTTCTATTAATTTTACCACAGTTAAAGAACACTCCCTTGTTCTTTTGATTTCAGGGTTGTAACTATGACTCTGCTGGGAGAGCCAGAAAAAGCAAATGGATTGTTAGGCATCGTGCTGGCCAAGGAATCTGGACAGATAGACATTCAGTATGTAAAGAAGAAGTGGGCACTACCTCAGCCTGAGGAATCTGACAAACTGCATTCTATTTTATTGCAGTCTTTTTAGAAACAGGGTTGTACAATTTATTGCAAAATGTGTAGTTTATTTTTGACTTCAATTAAAAAATTTTTAATGTAATTTTATATTTGTATATAACTTGTATATATTTTTAATAGACTATCAATACAATATTTCAATTGAAACGATGTATTTTATCATAAAAATAACAGAATCAAATTTACCATTATTGTACTCAAAAATATGATGTCTGGGTTTCCTTATTGAAAGTACTCTCGATGTACATATATTTGTGAAAAATAGAGAAAATGCATTCCTATAAATTGCACTGCTGTTTCTTGTTAATCCTCTCTGATGGAAATCACAGCAATTCTTTGGCAAATATAAAGTTGTGTTTCTGTACAACCTGAATGTTGGGAGATTTCCACCTCTGGGACTCTTAAATATTAATGCTTGGTAAAACTTTCATGTGTCTACCTAAAGACCTTAAGCAAACATATCAAAATACAAATTAACATCACACATATCTGTCTTCTGATTTTGACCCTGAAACTGTGCAAAAGGAATACCTGACTAACTCAGGTTCTGAGATGTACACTCCCTGTTTAGATTGAGCGATGTGAACAATATGCCTGGGAGATTTGCTGAAATCCTAAATCCTTTGGGATTTCTGATGTAAAACAGAACATACTTACCTGTTTAATTCTGCAAATAATTTCCAAAGCTCTTGTAGTGAGGAAGAGGACAGCTGTCTATAATATGATACTAATTTTTGTACACTATTGGTAAAGTTTGGACCAAAATGAAGCACTGAAAATGTCTTCTGTAACCTAAGAAAATCTGGCTTAAAGAACTTGATTAAAACCTTGATTAAACAAGCTCAGATTTGGTGAAAAAAAGGACAATTGGAAGACAATGCATTCAGTATTTAGTGAACAGATATATTTAAGGTATGTACCTCCTCCTTCTAAAGTAGCTTGAAATATTTGTAAGTTTAAATTAATTAATTGCAAACTTTTTTCTGTGTAAATTGTTAACTTAAATTGAGAAAACTCAAAGTGGCCACATGATGGTGCCAAATCACAGCAGCAAAAAATGAGTGCCTTAAGAAAACAACATCCACCACTTGGGCAGTGAGTCTGTTGTTGTCCATTGCACAGATCCAGAGAGCCCAAAGAACTATTCGAGAAATTAATATTTCAGAGACCATTTTTCAATCCTAGTTCCTTGGTTATCCATGGACTTTATTTTTTAATGTCTGTAAACACAAGTGATCCTTCTTATCTTCATTGGTGACAATAGTATACACGACAGGTTAAATTAGAATAGCTTTAGTAATGCAGATAAAGAAGAAAGGGCAAGGTATTTTTTCCAGTAGGGTAGCAGAGCATCTCTATTGATACCCACAGTAAACAAACAACCCCAAATCTCTCACTCTTTCCATCCCAGTGAGAGACACACTTCACACACTCCACCACTCCCTCCCCACAATTTAAGATTGAAATTAAATTTTGAAATTATAGTAGTAATCGGAAAGAAATCTATTATCGTTTTATCACTTTCAGGACTTCCCATTCTTGATTTTCTCTGCTGTACCCAGTTCTGTACATGGAAACTGTAAGCAAAGGGTTGGGGGTTTTCTGCCATGTGCTGTGTGCAGTCGTGATGGGCCTTTTCAATATGCATAAAGGAAAAAATAGTGTCAGGCTTTGCACAGAAGTACCTGTCCCCGCTTTTGAGCAGCTGTAGTTAGGTATGCTTGAATTCAAACGTCCATATATTTTATTATTTTGTGCTCATACTGCCTGGAGAGTCAGTTCCTGCACTGGGCCTATGCTTCTTGTCTAAAGGATTTTTCTCTCTTGAATTGGAAACTAAGGTAAGAACATAAGTAGTAATAGAAGTATCCTGGGCTGACAATTGCTGTTATGAGAATGTGAGGAAAAAATGTGTGGAAGTTGCTCCTTTTCTGTGCATGTTCTCTCAGTGGGTAAATGCAGGTCATTAGAGTGCAGGCCATGCAGTCTTAGCAGTTGAACATTTTGATATAACCATTTTTGGAGCATATATCAGAAGAGTGGGAAGTATTGGGAGGCCACAATCCAAGGAAAGCAATTCCACGCATAAGGATTGAAGAAATTGTTTCAAACAAAACATTTAATTTTCCATCAGCTACTTCTAATGATTGTCAAGTTCCATAAGGTATTGGATTTTGTTCATGAGAAGGCAACATGATTAATTAGAAATGAGACTCTTACGAAAGAAAAAAGTTCACTGTATTTTCATATCCATATAATTTTTACTAGTGCCTCTGTTACGTGTTCACATGCACACATATTCTCTTGAATGATCTTTGTGTAGGATATAAACATTGCCATCATGAAACATTTCAACCAGACCCAGTAAACATTTTTTTTACCTGTGGGCAATTTTGGGATACATATTCATAATAGTATGAACAGTAGTTGAAATTAACTGATCCACATAATAGAGACCATTCAAATGTTATAAAAGTTGACCAATATTATTAACCATTATAAAATATGATTGTTTGCTCTTAAATCAACAAATCCTGGCAGCAAGGCTGATAAATTTTAAATTTGCAGAAGGCCAGAAAGTTTTGGATAAACTTCTGCTTTTATTTTCCACTTTATGAATGTGCTTTGAAAGCCTTTTCTATGTAGAACATAAATATTAATACTGTTTTCATTCAATTTTGTCATCTCACAGATGGGAAATTCAAGTTTTCAGTAGCTGAATAGTAAGTTAACTGAGGAACAGAATTCTTGAATCAGATGGCTGATTTCTTACAACTGTTTAGAAATGCTTTTATTAGCCTGTCAGCCTAAATTTGCAGCAATCTTGGGAGACCTGGAATAGAATGACTCTTCTTTTGTCCCAGAACATTTCTTTTTAGTTGTACTGAAGGTGACCATCCTACCCAATGCAAATTTGCCTTAATTAATCATAGCTTTCATTTAATTAAGTCATATTGAAGGATTCAGGCACTTTGTAGCCTCCATAGGAAAGGAATATTCTGCAAGATGGAATATTTTTACCAGAACACATTTATATCATAAAATTAGAAGCTTTTTCCTGAGGCGTTGGAAAGTCCATCTGGGTCTGTTCTAGGTGTGGAAATTGGCAGGACTAAAGCAAATACTGCAGTGTCATTAAATTGCAGAGACTCTTGCAATAGGCCTATGTAGAATTCACTTAGGATGTAGCCAGAGTGTGGCCATCAGTCATGAAATGCAAACCAGGAAAAGCTGTGAATGTACCAGGACAGGGAAATGGCTAATGAGCCGTATTTTCATTATTAGCTTCTATTGTATTCTATTTACAGACGACTGCTTGTTTTTCTGTGTTTCTGAGCCTCCTCAGCTGTGAGGGGGGAGGCAGAGAAGAGTCAGATTGTTTGATAGCATTGATGGGCTTGACTTTGAGCACAAGGAAATCTGTGCTTTTTTCTTCATATTGGTTACTGACATAGTGTCAAATACAGACTCAAATAAAAGCACTAACATTTGCACATAGTTAGAAAAATCTGTATTTTTCGTGGATATAACTTAAACTTTTTGACACTGTGCCATTAAACTGATGGAATTTCAGCTCCAAATAATTTATATCTTATTATAAATTAAAACAGCCTAAGGGCTCTGTTTCCCAGTTTTTTTCTGGTGCAACCTGATTGAAAATTGCAATGATACCCTATTAAAAGCAGGAGTAAAGCAATACAGTAATAGCCTATACTACTCATTGACACTTAAAACATGATTATTTTTCCCCTTTAGTTGAACCCTTACTTCCATTGGATTCATTAAATTTTGTAATATATTTGCTGCCCTTTTCTCCCAGATGTCAAGTGGGTTTTGCTTTTAAGAGTCTGAAATATAACAGCTCCACTGGAAACTAATCCCATGCATGGGTCAGACAATCTGTTGCTGCTGAATAGGTTCAATACAATAAATAAAAAGCAGGTAGACTATATTATTAGTCTTTTTAGTCAGGCCTTGAAGAGCTACAGTATTCTTAAGAGATTTTTCTTAGCCAAAAGCTCTGCTTCACCAGCTGATGATGTTACTGCTGTTCGTCTTTTACGTTGTCTGTCTTGCTACCAGGCAAAACCACTCAACTCACCTACACCGCAGTTGTTGCACATCAGGGATTTCATAACTTGCCTCTAACTCCACCTGCAATGTTTTCTCTCTCCATTATAGAAAAAGAAAGAGGCATAGCAATAGCACAGCAATTCGTTCGGCAAAAAGCCACATTTTTAATCCACTTGGTACTTCTTGGGAGAGAGAAGATGAGAGACTTGGTAAAAAGGTATTGTTAAGGAGTTAGAGGAATTCTTCCAGAGGCTTAGAGAGCAATCTGAAAGTCCACAATCAGACTTTGCTGTCATTTTAAAATAGCAGAGTCAAATGGTGAACCCTTACAGTGAGTTACATAAAGTTGTGAATTACCATGACTGCTCTCAGAACTCCAGATTTCCAATGCCATGTCTTAAGGGCAAAGAATTAAGAGAAAAATTTAATAAACTTTCCTCATCTAGAATAATTTTTGTCAGTCATTTGGGAGTCAGGTTCTATTGCACTGAAATAAGTGACCAAGAAAAGTCTTTGTCTCACAGAACTTACATGAGGTAGGTGGAAAAGATTTTTTTTTTGATTGCTCCTTTATTTGCAGTGGTAATAGGATACTCTTACTGCCCATACAGTTGAGCCAAAGGACAGACTGATTAATACCAGAAAAGGGATAAAGGAAAAAATGGATGTGAAACTGCCCTTCTAACCTTCACTTAGAAAATTAATGATTACATAGGTTACTTTAGATATACAGCTATTTTTCACATTATGAGACAGTGTCAAAGGGCCTCATTTAAAGATTAAGTCACCCAAAATGACGAAATTCACGTTGAGTAAAAGGAAATTCCTTAATTGGTGCTGTGGAACACAGGACATGGGTTAGACACTATGTTACTGCAGATTCCCTAAATTCCCTGAGGCTTTTGGTTTACTTGCCCAATACTGAGCATTTTGGCAGTTCTGTAAGGTAGATTCATTAAGCAAATACATTACTAATTATGTGGGTGTTGCATCTGGTCCAGTTGAAAACTACCTATCCACAGTCTTCAAAAACATTCAGTGTAGTTTGCATTTGTTTAAGCTCTGATTTGCATTCTTTTCATATTTTACAGAGATAAGGATTTCACAACATACTGTGTTTCGTCATGTCTTTGCATCCATGCCTTTAAAACCAAAAAACTTCATTTCTTTAGTGTGATTACGGATCTCTGAATTTTAAGGTCTTTCTGAAAAATCTATCCATACATGAAAATAGCCACGTTCAGCCAACAGGTTGATCTTACCCCATCCACATGAGCCAACAGCAAATGCTGCAGGAAAAAGTAACAAGGGAAGCAAGAGGAACATGCAATGACACTTTTCTTCCAAGTATGGTATGGCTTCCAAGCTCCTGGCAATCTGGAAGGCAATTCCTTGGTGGCAGAGGAATTTTCTGACTCGGGTGGTAGCAGATCACAGTGCTTAAGAGAAAGAGAGGAATTTTTTTCCCAGTGAATTGTCGAATAGCTTTTAAAAAACTACTTTTATTTTGTCCTCAAAATATTTTGTGGCAATATATGCCACCAAATAGTTAGATTCTGTAAATAAACACTTCTGTTTCAAGCCTGCTGGCTGATCAGTTCACTGACTACGTCCTACGTCTTGTATTATCTGAAAAGGAAAACTTTAACCAGGAAATAAGTAGAAAAATCAGTATTTCCCATAGTATCTTATCTACTTTTCACTCCTCATAGAGAAACTTTTCCAAATGTTCACCTCTATATTGAGGTGAGTTGCATTTAGAGCATGATTTAGGCTCAAATGTCTCCCTTTCAACTACGAAGGTGTTTTCTGTAAAAGTCATGCCTGGGAATACCAGTAAATTGCATCAAACCCTGCTCCAAAGACACTTGTTTAGATAAGGAAAGCAGGTGTGTGTTGAAATTAGCCTGGAGCAGAGCCTGGGAGCCTCAGCCTCCGCACAGTGCAGCTGGAGCCTGTTAGACTCCAGTAAATGGACTCAGTAATGGAATACGCAGGCATTTCCTAAGGTGATCACCTTTTAAAATCAGAATACATATTTTGGCGTAAGATTAGGCTAGTGATGTGGTAGATCAACCAGTTTGATCTTCCCAGAGAAATGAGAAAGGTGCCTTTCATTGAGAGACTGTGGATTTCCAAAGGAAAGGAAGGAACACTGCCCTGGGGCAGGGCAAGCGACTGCTGAAGTGAGTGGAGGGGTTACACTCCTTACACAAAGAACCTGGCAAAGAACAGCTGCCCTGTGATCCAGGGGAAGCTTTGGGCTTGTGAACTGTAAATTACAGGGTAATAGTACCCTTTTGAATCCCTTCAGGTGGAACTTGGACTGTCTGAATGAGTCAGGGTGTAACACATTAGCAGCTGGCAGCTCTTGGGTTAAATTGACCCCTAACCAGTTTGTAGGACATTGTAGGGAAAACCCCACAGTTTATGGATCAGTATTTGTCAGTATTGATCCTTGAAATCAAATACTCATGGAGATCAATGGCATCATTCAACTCCTAAGAAAGAACCAAAGACCATGGATAGTTATCTTGTCTTTAAAACACACATACAAATACACTTGTAAAATATTGACATGAGAAAGGAATATGGGAAATATCAATCAATGGAAGTTTTAAATATAAATGCTAATTGAACAATATAAACATATATATATTTATATGTTTCTCTGTATCTAGAACTTAAACACCTCTGCCCAACCAGACCCAGCAGAGGAGAAATCAGAATATAATTAAAAATACAAATGTAATATCAGGTTGTAAATTGTAATATCAGGTTGAGGAGATCAAACAAACAAGTCCCATTTACTTGAAACACTTTGAATCCTTCATCATCCTGTGATGCATGATCACACCATCTCCCAGCATTTGCATTTATAGAGTAAAGAGGAAAAAAACCAACCCACACTCAAAGTACCTAGAAATTGGCTTTCAGAGCAACAAATGTGTAAGTTGAGATTTACTGGAAGAACTCAGAAGAAAGAGGTGAACCCCAAGCCCCAGTTACGATAGCTGGGACATTTAGAAATACTGGATTATTTAAAAAAAAATGCACCCAGACAACTAGAAGTACCCACCAGTCTTAAAGTTGAATTGGTTTTATATTTATAAAGTTGGAATTATNATATAATTTATCAGTGTCTTTTTGTTTTCCCTTTGTAATGAGAAATCTGATTGCTCATCCAGCCCAGATGAACCATTGCTGGTGTGCCCTTGCCTTGGGTGTGCTAATGGTGACCCTAAAGGAGAAGTCCACAAATTACAAACCCTGCTATCACACTGTGTAACTACCCCAAGGCATCTACATGCCCCAGCAAGAGTCTAGGGTGTCCTTAGGCCAAAAAGGTTTGAGAAGGAGTCTCCTTATGGATATACAGCAGTGCTACCAATGCCCTGAGCTCCAAGTGAGCCTTGAGCTGTTACGTGTGTGGATGCTGAAGGTTGGTTGCTGAGAGATTTTCCAGTTCTCTGCCAGCATCCGTGGGATAGCAAGGATTTTCACACACACACTGGCCAAAACAGTTTGAGGTTTTTATCTTGCAGGTGCAAGTTGTTATGCTGTTTTGTTGTGGTACTAACTGGAGAAATATTTTGAAATGGGTGTTGTAAGATCTAGCCAATCAGTCTGAGAGGTGGATGGTCGGCGACCAATAACCTTATGCCATTCAAGCGAACTAGTATATGAAAATCGGTCTGTATATTAATAAATTATTCCCTTGCTTCCTGGATTGAGCCTGTGTAGTTTCTTGCCATCCCCGGTACAACAGCGACCTACGTGTGCCTTACCAGTCCCAGGTTTTACTCTGTGATTCTAAGGCAGGTGTAGTACTTCACTTGGGATATGCAGAAAAGGCTCACTGCTCCTGGAACACAAGCTCTCCAGTACTTTCCCACAACTTCATCCCTTTCCACTTAGGTACATGCAAACTATCAAAGGAGCTTTTGGCTACAGAAGTCCATGTTTGGTAAGTTATTTTTACTTATTTTATGTATTGAAACTCATACAGAATCTAATCTACTGCACCACCAATGTAAGATGTTGTGAGAAGAGGTTAAGCATTGCATTTCTACTCAGTTTGTATTTCAGAGCCTTATATTAAATTTTGCTGAAGGTTTTGGGGGTTTTACGATACCATTACTTATTTGTGCCTATTAAAAATTTCCAAAGTACCTGTAACTCCTTCAGAGGCTGCCTCTGCTGTCTTTTGAAATTAAGGCCCTTCTAAGAACTTTGCTCTTGCTGACACCGAACCCAAGGTTATTCACATTCTATCAGAAAAGTATTAATGTATTTGATTTAAAGCACTTTCATATTTTGGTTAAAATAGTTGTCACTCATTATTTTGTCAGTCTGTCACATCAGGGCATAGCAAAACCCAACCACCCATGTTAGTGGGCAAAATCCATCAGAAAGTTTGATGCCTGACTTGAAGAAGCCTATGGCTCATAAAACTCTGCTACTCTAAAGAATTATCAGCTGCTGAAATCACTTCAAAGTAATTTTCTGTTCCAAATTAGAGTGCATCTTTGCAGCTTAATCAAGTAATTTAATTTACAGCAGCAGTTATTATTTATGGCTTATCATTCATATATTATAAGCAGTTTGCTGCAAACTACATTTGTAATGTTGATAGGTACATTAACATGCATAATTTAAATCAATACATTTTAAAAACTAGAACATCCCTAATGGACTACTTAACAATCACTGTGACGCCTTCAAAATGTTGTCAAAAGCACAGGGATTGTCTCCCAGGCTGTTTGCATTAGAGCACATCTATCAATTTGCAATAGTAGCAATAGCATTGCTTAACATTTTGTTAAAAAATGCTTCTCACATAGAATAAGATCATCAACAGAAGGAAGGAGTGAAAGGGGAAATATTTTATACAGGTTGCTTCAAGGATGGGCAGATATATACAAATATAAAAAGTTGCCCACAGAGGGTTCTAGAGTTCAGTGAAACGTGTGTTGACAGATACATAGACTGAAACACGGCAGTGCTGGATCATGCATGAGGACATCATGGAATTGCTAGTCTTTGTCTTCCATCTGCCTTATAAACTTCTGACCATCATCTGAATAAAAGTCCTTATGTTTTCAACTCCTAGCTGCAGTGACTGCCCAGCTGCCTTGCAAGCAGCTTCAGGAATGTCACTCACTGTACTTAATGCTTAAACACCATGGAAACAGCTGCCTTAAAAGACTCATCCAGAACTGCACAGTCATCCCTGCCGGTTGAATCTATTTTTCCAATCATCCAGTTGTGAGCCTGTGAAAATAATTAAGCACAGGTGTTTGAGCAATATGAATATGCTGCTCTAACGGTGCACACACCTGTGGAAAATAAGTAGAAAATCCCTAGAAATAAGTAGAAAATAAGCATAAAATTCTACCAGTCTCCCTTCCTCTAGTTCTGCATGAATGTAAGGGCCAAGACAAGGTGGGAGGTACTGACAGATCAAGACCTATGGCTGTTGGTGCCCTTGAAAGGCACAAGCTCTGACAGGGGCTGGTGCTGGGCTTGGCAGGATTCAGCTTTTTGTCCATTTCCTCAGGATTATCAGTATGGGCTGGCATCTATTATTCTCTCATCTGGACAGCAGTTTTCTTTGTTCACACTCATAGTTTTGCCTCCTTGTTTTGGCTTCATTCCACCTTTGAGTGCACCTTCTTGCACCAGCACATTGTGTACCACCATCCCACCTGTCAGGCTGGTCCCAAACCTGCCAGTTGTCTTCCCACAGCATCCTCCGACCATCCTCACAAACAGCCTAAATGCTGCCAATAACCCTCTAAGATATGATCTGCCCTCTCCTTCCACACAGCTAGAGTGACAAAAAATCTATCCTCTCACTATTTTGGATCTTTCTTATTTCAGTGCCAATTACTTTGACATCAATGACTATAAATAGGTGAATAAATTAAGTTGTCCAAAAAGAAAAAAAGAGTTCCTGAGAATTTGGATGATGCAACATTTGTGAGGTAAATCAGAATTTGCCATTCAGATTTGCAAATGGCACATGGAAAATTTCTGGTTTTTTCACCTCAATGAAAAGCTTATGCTTTCGGCTTGCTGCTGAATTCCATAATGGGTGTTCAGTATTTTTCTATATCCAACTGGAAAGATAGAACCTCTATGTTTCACTATGAATCATCAGCAAATCCAGAATTTTCCAAATATTACTGTGTTAAGGCCCTAAATACCGTTTGTTTTTTGCCCTGAGGTTACAGATATTTAACTTTCAGGCATCCACCCAAGCTCACAAGCCTCCATCTCTGGAGTGAGAGAGAGGTCCTTCCTCAGATCTGCTGATTTAACTGTGCCTCGTGCCTGAAACTTTATCTCTGGGCTAGAGGTGGTGGCAGCCTTTTGCATCTGGGCCATTGAGCAAAGCTTGAACATGACTTTTTTTGTTGGATGTTCACAACATATCCTGTTCATTCTCTCCTAAATTGTGCCGTGAGTGGAGGCTGGCATGGGCTGCTGCTCTGCCACAGGAAAGCTCCTGCTGGGGTACTTCAGCCTCAGTTGGAAATGGTAAGTGATAGGTACCTCATGCAAAACAGTGGCTGTTGCCAGCTCAGGGTTGCAGCCTCAGGAGGTACATACATTATGGATAGCACATGGATATCTTCAGATTAAGGGCTGGTTCCACAAAAGAGCACAGATAAAAAAGCCCTGCCTATCACCTCTGATTTTTCTGTGTTTGCATTATTTCCATTTATTAAAATGCTAATAAAGGATGAAAAGCATTGGAATAGCTGTAAAAAAGTGCCACAATTCAAGGGTTTATCAGCAGTGCAGCTCTCCTGGAACTTTTTCCACTCAACCTGCATAGAAGAACCCACTGGTACTCCATTACCCGTACAGACATCCTTGGATGGTGGAGCATGCCAGCTTTGGCTGCACATCTGTGCTGCTGTAGAGGATATGAGGTTTTGGGGGGCAGTGCCCTTTCTAGGAGGGGGTAGAAATACCTGTTATATTAACTTGACCCCAGTTCCATCGCCATCCTTTCTTGTGTAGCCCTGCATGATTTTCAGGGACAAGAGACAGTCACAGGGATTTAATTTCACATTTCTTGATCAGTTTTGTTTGGGCTGAGGTGATCATTTCAGCTTTCTATCCACAAGAAACAGGAAAATCCATAATCAAAGAGCAAATGCACAGTCTTGACCAGGAGATGCACACTTACTGGTAATAGAAGCAGTCAAAGAATACTGATGTGAACTGATGGAGATAAATATTCCACTAAAAAATAAACTGAGTGAGTTCAGTCGGGAAGTGTGAAAAACGGAACAACTCTCATTTTTACTAAAAGAAAAATATGAATTTATTAACAGGAAAATAATTATTAAAAAATTAAATTAAATTAGGGAAAGAAAAATAACGAAACCCGGGACCGGGGACAGGAGACTCTTTGTAGCCGATTTGGCTGGAGCCCGAGGCAAGGATCGGCAGTGAGGTGGTTTGTCTCAGCTATTCCGAGACAAAAAAAAAATTATTTTTAATTAAGGCTCTGGAAAGAGCTCTTGGCCCACGACCACCCCACCGGGCTATCACCCTACTAATCAAGCAAATGGGGCTCCTCAGATCGCGCTCAGGTGTTTTATCTCCTTCTAGTCCCACCCTGATCTGCCCATTGCCTGCCTCCATGGAGAGTGATAATTGGTGTTT
>VZRQ01002392.1:45978-56393 GCA_013397975.1 Machaerirhynchus nigripectus | reverse complement strand
AAACCACCCTGGGCGGCTGTTGTGCTGTGACATAGAAGCCACGAGAGGACTCCTTCTTGTGGAGAGGCCCCATAGCATGGGCAAAAGAGACTCCTCTCCCTAAGTGAACTGATGAAAGACTATTATAGAGTTGGTAAACTGACTGAAATAATCTCAAGTTTATGCCTTTATGTTGTAACTGGGAAGAGGGGGGAGGATGGGGGGAAGTGTTCTGAAGGTGTATTTTGACTCTTATTAATCCTTTTTCTTTTAGTTTATTTAATAAACTTCTTTATATTCTTTAAGTTTGGAGTCTGCTTTGCATTCCTCCTAATTCTTATCTCACAAAAGGTAAGAAATGCGAACCAACCCACTACACTAAATTGGTGTTTCCGCCTGGTTTTGAACTCAAGCCGCTACAGCAGAGCAGTCATTTCTCACTGAGCATTGTCCTTAACGACATGGAGTGTGCTGCTGGGATGGGTGCAGCTACTTTGCTGAGAAAGGAGCACTGTCTAAAAGCAATCACTGCTGTACTTCTGACAGATATCCCAAGTAATTATCACCTTGGGAGATGAAAGGGAAACAAAAGTCAAAACATTTGAGGATAACTTGGTGTCTGAAAAAAATTCCTTAATGCTTTCTCATTCCAAACTGCACCAATCTTGTTGATGCCATGGTCAGACTTAGATCAGATCCTCTGCCCCTCTTCCTCTCCCATAGAAATACACCATTGGTTGAATGTGTATCCAGACCTGCACTAAAGCCCAGTCCCCTTTAACATTCACAATGTAGAAATTAGTACTTAATATTACTTGCAATGATAGTAAATGCTGCCAGTGGAGCAATTTTTCACTGCATAACCTGCTGACTTGACGATCACTGTGAAATGCAATTGTAATGAGCAAGGGACAGCAAAGGCATGGAGTGACTGCAGGGAACAGGAGCAATCAGTGGGTGAGTTGGTTGTCCTGACTGGCTGAACTCTATCTCTGTAGGGGAACCCTCCAAACTAAGAGAAGCAAACAGAAAGACAAAATGTGTCTGTCCTTGGCTCCTGGCTACAGAGCTGCATCCTCTGGAAAACTGCCCAGGAAGTGTGGCACACCTTCAGGTGTCGTGGGAGATACAGGATGTGTTTGTCACAGCCAAGAGCAAGTTGTAAATTATAACACATAGAGAGTAGTCATTAAGAAGGCACTGACTAGTTTAGTTTAAATTAGAGAATAGTCAAGCTATGCCAGTGAGACAGATAACATTCCTATAAAACACAAAGCTATCTCTGACTGTTACAGAGCTGCCCCTTTACGTTTCATTGTCAGAAAAGTTACTGATGCAAAAGGCTGCTTGGCCCTCATAAAACTGTACTCAGTTTTTGAGTGCTTTATTTATGGGATAAGTGGTGTGATGACATTTTAAATGCTTTCTCCCTGAATGGGGGTAATGATCTAATGATTATTTAAGTGATTTTCTCAAACGGTCCTGAACTGAGGAAACTGAAATACATGAAAGGTATTGCCATGTAAATGTCAGTGAAAGTTAAGCAGTGAGAAATTTAAGAAGGTATAATTTGTTTCATTTTCTCCTCTTCTATGGAGATTATGAACGAGCAGAAATAAAATGTCCTGGGAAATACTATGGGATAAAAATATGGCATGATTTAAGGAAGGTTTTCCATCTCTGTTGCAGTTGCCACATGGTATTTCTGTAAAAAATTCAAAATGAAGTATAAATGAACTGTACACTGGATCCCTAGATGTAATTCAACGGCATACATTCACTTTGAGTGTAAACTGCTATGTCCATTAGAGCAGAAAGTAGCCTATCAGGGGACTACTCACTGGAAAGTTATTGAATATTTCAAAATAAAAAAATATAGACTGCTGAAAATGTTGTCCAGTGATTCTATGAGTTTCTATTAATGGAAGATTTTTAATACAGATGAGGCTATATGTTTCAGAAATTGTTTAGCCAGGTTTATCAGGAGAGGTCCTTCAGTCTTCACTCCACAAAAATGATGAACTAATGGTTTAAACTGAGCTGATCCTTGGGGTCACAAGTTACAAGTCAGTTATTTTCATGCGGTCTTTTACAGAGGATTGGGTGTTCCTTGATTCTCTGATCTTTTTTAAAAACCAGTCAAATAAAGATGAAAAAATGGCAAGGCAGAACTCTGTAGAACTAGAACAGATGCTCTAAGAATCTTTCTGTGATTTTTTTTTTTTTAGGTTTAGTGTGTATATCACTGAGAAATTCTCTTTCTTTTCTCATATATAAATGCTAATGGAAATATCAGAGTGCTGATCTAACTGTATCTGATTCATTTTTATATATGCTATGTTCTCTACTCAATGAATTCACTCATTAATTTTATGTACAGCAGCTTGTATTTCATTAGATGTTTTTTCCCTCCCACATGGAGAAATAGCTCTGAAGAAACATTTTTCACTGATTCCTGTGGAAAATGTTCTTGAATTGTGAGCTGTGTAGTCTTTCTCTTTCTTCTGATTTCTTGACTTACTCTGTTTTTCATCTAAAAGTTATTTCCAAGACAGAATCTCCCATGTGGCCTTTCATTCAATTACAACTGAATATTATGTTCAATTCTTTTTCTGCCATTGATGGGGCTGCATTATTTTATTAATATTTCCATTACTTTATGGAGACCATCATGCAGGTTTTTTTATCTTGAAGAAATTATGGCTTTACTATTTACTTAAATAGATATTTTACTAACAAAACAGAATTAAGAAACCATCTGTTGCTTGTAGGTAGTGTTTTCCTGTTATTAAGGGTAGTGTATATGTGTGTATTGTGACTATACAACACCCATACATATAAATGAAAGTAGAACAGCATTCTGTATCAGCAGCTTAATGGCTGAGATTGCTTTAGCTGATTATGGAAATTATATTTGATATAGCAATACTTTGCTTCCATGCACAGAAATCTGCATGGCCTTAATTGAAAACAGACTTCATTCCATCACTAACAGGAATGCACTGCAACATCCTTGCTAAGTGTGGGATGTCCTGATTCAGGTAGGGCACATGAGTTACCACCTGAGTGTTCTGGGAAAAAGAGGTGGCAGGGATTGGAGTGGTGCAGTTTAGAGCTGCTGAGAAGATGTAGCTTCTCACCAGGAGGCATGACTTGCCTGGTAGAGACCAAGCCCAATTTTTATTTTCAGGTCATTAAAAAGCATAAAGCTTTTACAGTTAAAAACCAACCAACCAACCAACCAACCAACCAACCAACCAACCAACAGTGACCTTAAAAGCTGACCACTTCCTAACATCCCCAGAGTCCACAACAGATAAAAAGATCTTCAGGAGGAAGGTCCCCACAATAGGTTGCAATGAAAAACATTTCTCCTGGCCGGTGTCTTACAGTTATGTCCCCAGTCCCATACGTCCCATACATCCAGTATGGGACCATTTTTGACAAAATTGAGAAAAAACGTGTTTTAGCACTCCTCTCATCTGTAGCAAGTCTTGGTTCATTGGGCAGCACCTTTTGGACCTGCCACGTCTCAGTCTGCAATTGCACATGGGCAGAGAGTGACGTCTCAGCTCTCAGCAAGACCCAATGTGCAAAATTTTGCTCTGAACTTTGATTAACAGAGAACCCTTAGGAATATCTACATCTTCAGAAAGGATCTGGTGGATAATAAGTTACTCAGGACCAGTGAGAAATGCTATGGGCCTCAGAAAAAAAATAAACTATTCACTCCCTCATCTTCTTGCTTCATAGCCTACCCATTCCTACACTAATGACACATTTACCTCCTGCCCTTGGTACAGGGGGAGTGTCCCCACCCCACACTTCACTTGGACTGCCAAACAATCCTAAGGCCAAGAACAAAAGGTCTTCTTTGTGTTTGATTTTATGTGAGCATAATTTATTCAATCGTTTCAAAACGCTACATATTTTAAAAACATTAGTTGGATTTATCGACTGTGACTTCATGATCTTCTTCCAGGAATTCTCTCTTTGAAGAGCTTTTCCAGAGAATATTACAACTATGTCTGTTCCTTTGTAAACTTACTGACACTACTCTGTCTTTTCAGATAGATAACATGACCAGTTCCCAGGCTGCTATAATTTAAACTCATCTCTTAAGCACGTCCCAGAGCAGTATAGTGAATAGATATCCCTGATGTTTTCCCATGCTTTGCAGACTCCAGAGACAATGGTTTCTAGGAAAGGAAGAATCCCTGCCAAGCTAGTACCTGCTGTAAATCCTGTGACGTGGCCTATCCAATTTTAGATGTCAGTTCTCAAGGACATGGTGCTCCTGAGTGTAAAAGTAAAATTGGAGGATGGAGATTTGTCCAGTGGACATCATAAAGCCAGAATTTCTTTGAAGACCTATAATGCTCCATGAAGAAAAAGATGGGTCCAGGGACTCCTGTATGCATGAGAACAACAGAAAGGCCATAGTCCCAGAGTCACAGTATTCCTGTCATTCCTGGGCCTGGCCAACTACACAGGAGTTGGAACTGTTCAACACTGGAACAACCTAACAATCTAATTTTTACAGCAGTGACCTGATTTTAATGAGCAATTATGTAGACAGTTCTATCATCTATATAAGTGCTATCATTCTTTTGCCTAAAGACTAACACCAGATTACAAAACATGGCAGAACTTCATCCCTCCTGATGAAAGTAAGCCATTAGACTGAAATGCAAAGGGAGAGTAACCAAATAGGAACCAAGGTGCTGCTTGTGGATAAGTAGTCTTTCTAGGAAAAGGGACTTGGGGTGTGAAAACATCTGTGTACTTTAGTTAATGGTCTTTAGTACATTACACATGAGCAGCGGTGGAAGTCAGGACCCTGATAACTTCTAAAACATCAGTGTCCATCTTATTATCTCCATTTCTGTATGGAAAAGGCTTGCAAAAGGAAATGAGAAAATGCTCTTGCAGAGAATGAGAAAAGAAGCGTCTCCCTCTCCCTACATGGTTTTTTGAAAGCAGCTTTTCAGGAGAAGACCCAGTCTCCAGTTCAGTTTAAAGAATAAGGGACATTGGCCTATCATTGTGATTCCACCCTGAAGTACTGAACTAGCAACCCGGGTCCTTGCTCTAAAAGTTACAATCTTGGCATATCATCTGCTTCTTCTCTGAGTGCCTGTTGTCTTTGTGTGTCTGGTCTGCCATTGCAGTGGTAATCACAGAATACTCGATCCAATGGAAACAACTCATGAAAGGAAATTCAAAAGATGTAGGGTATTTGTACTCTTATACAGTAGGGTATTGAAATACTCTTCTAGGACTAAAGAGCTTAAGTGAGTCATAGAATGGGTTGGGATGGGAGGGACTTTAGAGACAATCTCACTTCAATCCCCCTGCCAGGAACAGCTTCCACTAGACCACGTTGTGCAAAACCCCATCCAACCTGGCTTTGAACACTTCCAGGAATGGGGCAGACACAGATTCTCTGGCCAGCCTGGGCCAGGGCCTCACCACGCTCACAGGGAAGAATTTATTACTAATATTTAACCTGAATCTTCTCCCTTTCAGTTTAAAACTACTAGCCCTTTCCCTACCCACCATGCCCTTGTAAAATGTCCTTCTCCACCTCTCTCAAGTAGCCCCCTCAGGTACTGTAAGGTGTTTTAAGGTCTCTCTAGAGGCTTCTTTTCTACAGGCTGAATGACCCCAGCTCTCTCAGCCTGTCTCCATGGGAGAGGTGCTTCATCCCTCATGCCCCAGAAGGTCAGATTTCTGTTGATGGAGCCTGGGATATTTGAACACTGAGACTTTGCAGGGTAAAACCACTCTTTTAATGAGGGAATAAATATTGCTAAAAATACTTCAGCATTTGATTGCAGAGGTTGTAGAAGATGTTTTTTTGTAACTCTAAATACTTAAAATGTACAAAAATAGAAATGTACAAAATGTGTTTAAATAGAAATTTGAAATACACTAATAATTTTGAAAACTACTAGGAATTCAATCTTGACTTTTATCCCAAATGCCGTAATCCCCAACACTCTTTTAACGTGGACTTGTTACTCATGTAGGTGCCCTTTGTGTTGTTCTTACCGGTAGTATCACTGTTCCAACAAAACATATTACATTTTGTTCTTCAGTGTTTAACCACTCAATTTTCCTTTTAACAAAGCAGCAAAAGGGATGCTAGTTTCCTTCCTCCCTGCTGAGCAGATCATTTAATGCAGTTTCCTCACAATATACAGTAAGGAGAAATAGAAACTGGTTACTGTGAATTGCTGCTATGGATACAAGTATCTTCCCTCTCTCACTGTTCTGAGACTTCATGGAGTGCTTGTTAGCATATTAGCCAAAAGGCATTCAATGTTGAGTATAAATGTATTATATTAAAGTCTACTGCCCTTCTTGTTTGGTTATAGTCCATTCTGTAGAAACAAATGTCAAAGGTTTGTTTTCCCTGCAAACCGTTAAACTTCAAAACTAAGACATACAAAGCTTTAGTGTTGATGTTAATAGGAGCTGACAGCCGCACAGGATGCATAAAAAAGATCAGAACTGACTAAAGAAGAATTGCCATACATATAAGCCTTTACCAACCATAAATCAAACATTTTCAAATAACTCTTTTAAAAAATTTGGAGGAAATTAACCTCTGCTATTGTTTGTACAGTGATACTTATGCTAGTGCTGACATACACGTAGGTCAGTGCTGTTTCACTGCAGAACACTAAATGGTGGATCTTGCCTAAAGACATCCATCCATTTGATGTCACAAAGCTCAAACATAAAAGCAGCAAGATAAACAGGCAAAGGAGATCAATTTAATTTAACACTGGAAGGATATGGGTTGTGCTTCTTAATGAGATTAAACAAATGAACACTTAAATGACTGCTCTGTGTGAAATGACTTGATTTGTTTCGCGTATCCACTCTGTGTTGTGTTCGCAGAATATCTCACATGAAGGATAACAACAGAAACAGTTCTTGCATCTGTTATTTGGCTGTGGTAGAAATACAGTACACAGTCACTGTGAGTGAAAAGCCATTGGTGTCATTCTGTAAGTCTCTCTGATACTTCTTTCATTTTAGACCCTATTTAGGTGACATTTTCAGCAGCCTTTACCACTGAGTCATGTAAATGATGCAAATACCTATTTGCATACGTAAACTGTGCTCCAGCACACAAAAAAGTGTGAATTATACCTGTAAGATTTTTTCAGTTTGCTTGAAAAAATCCCAGCTTGAGCGACATGTACACTGAACATTTGCACCCAGTGAACACCTCAGTCTGTTCTGGAGTGTTACTTTCAGTGCCAAACCACAAGCACAAAGAATTGGAAGATGAAACCAACAGAAGTTAACATTTTACCAGTACATAATATTATTTTCAGGACCTCTAATAACTAACCATATGGAGTGCTGTATGCTCTCTCTTTACTCTGTTATGTAGTTTTTATAAAATAAAATGTTAGGACCTTTTCAAGCTCTTGCTAGTTAAGACAGTGTTTGTTGTAAGGAAGTAGACCACTGCAGTCTGGGACTTGATCCAAAGTCTATTTAAAACTCTTGAAAAATCAGGTGATGACTGGTCACACTGTATCTTGGGCACATGCCTCATGTTCATAAGATCCTTAATCAAATGTGTTTTGCCAGCAAAGCAAGCACATGAGTGACTTGCTCAGTCAAGGTCTATGAAAAAAAGACATTATTCAGTCATCACATAATGATAATAATTTTGTGCTGCTTGGCTTCTGAGGCATTCCTTATAAGTTGAACTAATTCAACATTAATTCACTGAATACACTAAACCAGGGGTATTGTGCCATGAAATCAACTTAAATACCTTTGTGGTAACCCAATAGCAATTCAGCTGGTATTGCAAATATCTTTATCACCCTTCATTGATTTTCCCTGGTGTCCCTACAAATTGATGTCTTTTACTGGACTTTCGTTGCTGGGATGCATTAGTTTACATATGAGCTATTGAATGAGAGATTAACAGTCCAAATATTCCACTTATCTTCTTTGGGCAGCAAATAAAATTATTTCAAAAAATTAATTATGTTTTTTCTTCCCTTGATGGTTGATCTCACAATAATCTTCTTAATGCTGAGATATGAAATGGTTATAAAACCAAGCTTTGGTTTAAACTCATTGAGCAAATTTTGAGACTGTCCAAGAAGAAATTTAATTACTTGCTCTACAAAGTGCACAGAGCAAACAGAACTGCAGACCACAAGACATTGCTCATTACAGGTTTTGTTTAAAAACTGTCAGAGCAGGCAGACTTGGATTTATCTGAACAGATTTATTTACTTTGAAAATTTATTCCTTGACTTAGTTCACTGATGTACTCTGCAGATGAGACATTTCGTAGATTACTTTTGGAGTAACCACGTGCTAATATTTATAGATGAATGTCTGGTGAAAACGTGTTCAAGTTGCATTTTGATGGAAACCTTCGAGCAAACCCACTTGTGGGAGCTCTTGCTATGCCATAACACATGATTAATGGGCAGATCAGGATGGGCCTTGATTGCTGTGAGAGGCTCTTAATGAAAAAGGCTACAAAAAATTTATATTAAGAAGGAAATTTATCATCTGGCATTGTTCAAGAATAATCATTACAAAATCCAGAAAAAACAGGCTGTCATGGCTCTGAGAGTCAGACTGCAAGGCATCGACCCTCTGCCTGCACATGGAGCCTGCATGGGCAGATAGGAACAATCAATGTTTTCTGCTGATGTATTTCAAGATTTAAAGACTTTACTTAAGAATTAGACACAAATTGGCCAGAAGGACCAAATGTACCCTGGGGTACATCAGGCTCAGAATCCCTGGCTGGTCCAAGGAGGGGAGTGTCCTGCTTTACTCTGCCCTGGTGTGGCCTAACCTCGAACACTGTGTGCAGTTTTGGGCAGCACCATACAAGAAAGAAAAGCTACAGGAAATTGTCCAAAGGAGGACCATGAAGATGGTGAGGGCCTTGAGGGGAAATGAGAAGTGGCTGAAGTCACTTGATCTGTTCAGCCTGGAGAAGAGGAGGCTGAGGGGACACCTCAGTGCAGCTACAACTGCTTCATGAGGGGAAGAGGAGGGGCAGGCACTGATCTCTTCTCTGTGGTGACAGGATCTGAGGGAATGGCCTGAGGTTGTGTCAGGGAGGTTTAGCTTGGATATCAGAAAAAAGGTTCTTCACCCAGAGGGTGGCTGGGAACAGGAACAAGCTGCCCAGGGAAGTGGTCAGAGCATGAGGCCTGACAGAGTTCAGGGAGCATTTAGACAATGCTCCCAGCACATGGTGTGACTCCCGGGGATGGTGCTGTGCAGGGCCAGGAGTTGGACTCGATAATCCTTGTGGCTCCCTTCCTGCAGAGAATGACCTTTCCATCATTGCAAGGTTTGTTTTTTGCAAGTTCTGAAATTATGAAGTGTCATAACTGTAGCTGAACTGCAATTATAAGGAAGCCAAAACCAGACTAGCTATAGGAAGTGCGTGTTGGAAAGATCATCAGATCAGTCTTAGACATAGGGAAAAAACCAAATAGCAAGGAAAGAACCCGCTATATGGAAGTAAAAGTGAAGAGAGAAACAGAATGGAAAAACCCACTGTTTTTGTTATTAAGGCAGACTTTGGGAGGACTTGGCAAGATGGATACTGGCTAGTCAAAATAACAGTGATTAAAGAGGTATCTCCTCACCACATCAGTGCTGGCTCTTGCAGGTCAGTGGCTTCAAAGGCAGCTGTGGCTCAAGAGACATCAGGACTGGGTAGAGGGGAAGCAACCACAGACACTCATTTGCCACAGCATTTTTCAAACTGATCATGGCATTCAGTTAAGCTGAGTTTGGAAAGCCTTGTTTTAGGCTCTCAGATGTTCCTGAAGATAAGACATTGCCTTATCTTTTTACTTATTACTAATAATTATGTATTTGCAAAGAGAAAAATAGTGGGATTTCTGCTAGGTTTAAAACACTTAGCAACAATTCACCATGTGTCTCTCTAGAAAAGTCCTTCATTAGATATTTTTATTAATGTGATTTAACTAAAAAAAATTCTGTGAGATTATTCACCTGCTCATATTTTTCCATTTCTAAACTGTTCTGATAATCCATGATAAACTAATAAACATTAATTGCTTTCAACTGAAATTCCTCTCATGGTCCCTTAAACGTTTCTGATCATGATGAAAAGTGAAAAGGCTAGTGAAAAGGAGTTGTGGCTTGTATTTGATAATTAGAATTTCTCTATTTATCTAGATAAAACTGGTTCTATTAAAGGAAGAGGCTTTCTGTTACAAGCTCTGCAAATACAACCACACCAGAACTCTGTAGCTGAAGTAACTGTTTTCAGTAATTGGGTTTGGTTTGGTTTGGGTTTTTTGTGTGTGGGGGTTTTTTTTGTTTGGGGGTCTTTTTGGTTTTGGTGTTTTGTTTGTTTGTTTTGGGGTTTTTTTTGGTTTGTTTTTTTTTTT